>LR752693.1:0-52278 GCA_902729485.2 Mus minutoides
GTTATTTGCTGGTTTATTTGTTTCATGTGTCTTGCTATGTAGCCCTGGCTGGCCTAGAATTCACTGTGTAAGTCAGATGGCCCCCAGCTCACAAAAATCTGCCTGCTTCTGCCTCGAAAATGATAGGATTAAAGGTCCAGCTCCACAGCCCATCCCAAGCTAGTCTGAAACTAGCAATTTTCTTGCCTTGGCCTCTGACACAAACCAGATTCCTTTTTATTGAATCCTTCATTCTTGTAAATATATATATATATATATATATATATATATATATATATATATATATATATATATATATATATAATTTGCATAAGTATTTTACCTAAATGCATGTGAATCTCGTGTATTTTTTAAAATGTATTCACTTTACATCCTGCTCTCTGCCTTCCTCCCGGTCATCCCTTCTCCATCTCTTTTCCTCTTCTCCTCTGAGCAGGTGGGGTCCCTCCTGGGTATATCCCCACCCTGGCACATCAAGTCTCTGCAAGTCTATGTGCTTCCTTTCCCGCTAGAGCCAGACAAGGAAGCCCAGCTAGAAGAACATATCCCACATACAGGCAACAGCTTTTGAGATAGCCCCCACTCCAGTTGTTCAGGACCCACTTAAAGACCAGCTGCACATCTGTTACATATTTGCAGAGAGAACCAGGTCCTACCTATGTATGTTCTTTGGTTGGAGATTCATTCTTTGAGAGCCCCAAGGGTCCAAGTTAGTTGATTCTGTTGGTCTGCCTGTGGAGTTCCTATCTTCTTAAAGGATGCAAGCTTTCCTCCTATTCTTTAATAAGAGTCCCCAAGCTCCATCCACTATTTGGCTGTGGGTGTATGTCTCTGATTCAGTTGGTTGGTCCAGCCTCTCAGAGGACAGCCATGTTTGCAAGCATAACAGAGTATCACAATAGTCTCAAATAGGGCCAGTTATTGGTTGGTCATCCCCTCAGTCTCTGCTCCATCCTCAATCCATGCATTTCTTGTAGACAGAATAAGTTTGGGGTCAGACATTTTATGGATTGGTTGGTGTCCCTATCACCCAATCAGAGTTCCTCCCAGGCCACACAACACAGCCTCCTCAGGCTCCATATACCCAATGGTATGAATCACAGCTAAGGACACCTTCATGGATTCTTAGGCACCTCCCCTATCCCAGGTCTTTGTCTCTTCCTGGAGATGCCCCCCTACCCACCACCCCACTCCCCATTGGGTGCATATTTCCGTTCATTCTCATGGCCATCCCTACTGTTCCTCCCACACCCGACCCCGAACGCCTAATCCCCTCATGATCCCCTTTCCCACCCAGTTCCTTCCCTCCATCTGACTTCCATAACCATTCCATTCCCCTTCCAAGTGAGGCTCAAGCATTCTTGTTGGTGCCTTCCTTCCTGTCCAACCTCCTTGGGTCTGTGAAGTGTAACATGGGCATCTTGTATTTTATGGGTAATAACCACTTATAAGTGAATACATACTGTGCATGTCCTTTTAGGACTGGGTCACCTCACTCAGGATAATACTTTCAAGATCCATCCATTTGCCCGCAGAATTCATAATGTCTTTGGTTTTTTTTTATAACTGAATAATATTCCATTGTGTAGATGTACCACATTTTCTTTATCCATTCTTCAGTTGAAGGAGATGTGAGTTGTTTCCAGTTCCTGGCTGTTACAAATAAAGCTGCTATGAACATAATTGAGCAAGTGTCTTTGTGGGATGTTGTAGCATCATTTGGGTTTATGCCCAGGAGTAGAATAGGTGGATCTTGAGGTAGAACTTGAGTTTTCTAAGAAACTGCCAAATTGATTTCCAAAGTGGCTGTACAAGTTTGCATTCCCACCAGCAATGGAGGAGTGTTCCCCTTTCTCCAACATGTGCTTGAGTTTTTTATATTAGCCGTTCTAACCTGAATAAGATAGAATCTCAGAGTTGTTTTGATTTGTATTTCCCTGATGACTAAGGATTTTGAACATTTATTTAAGTGCTTCTTGGCCATTCGAGATTCCTCTCTGTTTAGCTCTGTGCCCTACTTTTTAATTGGATTGTTTGGGTTGTTGGTGTTTAACTTCTTGAGTTCTTTATAAATTTGAATATTTACAAATATTCTGTCACATGTAGGCCTGGTGAAGATGTGGGCTGATATTTTGCCCTATTGACAGTGTTCTTTGCCTTACAGAAGCTTTGCAGTTTCATGAGGTTCCATTTATCAACTGTTGATCTTAGAGCCTGAGTCATTGATGTTCTGTTCAGGAAATTGTCTCCTGTACCAATGTGTTCAAGGGGTATTTACCACTTTCTCTTCTATCAGAATAAGTGTGTCCAATTTTATGTTGCAGTCCTTGATCCCCTTCAACTTTAATTTTGTGCAGGGTGATAAAAATGGATCTATTTTCATTCTTCTACATATAGACATCCAGTTAGACTAGCACCATTTATGGAAGATTCTTTTTTCCATTGTATGGTTTTGGCTTCTTTATCAAAAATCAAGTGTCCATAAGTGTGTGGGTTTATTTCTGGGTATTCTATTTCTATTCTATAATCAACATATCTGATTCTGTACCAATACCATGCAGTTTTTTGTTTGTTTTTGTTTTGTTTTATTATTATTGCTCTGTAATACTGTTTGAGGTCAGGGCCGGTAATTACTCCCAAAGTTCTTTTTATTGTTCAGAATTGTTTTGGCTATCCTGAGTTTATTGTTTTTTCCACATGAAGTTAAGGATTGCTCTTTCAATGTCTATAAAATTTTTTGTTGGAACATGGATCTCCAGTTTGCTTTTGGTAAGATGGCTGTTTTTCACTGTTAATCCTACCTATTCATGGGCATGGGAGATCTTTCCATCTTCTGATATCTTCTTCAGTTTCTTTCTTCAGAGACTTTAAGTTCTTGTCATACAGATCTTTCACTTTCTTGGCTAGAGTTACACCAAGATACTTTATATTCCTAGTGGCTATTGTGAAGGGTCTTGTTCCCCAAATTTCTTTCTTGGCCAGTTTATCATTTGTATAAAGATGGGCTACTGATTTTTTTTAGTTAAATTTCTATCCAACCATATTTCTCAAGTTGTTTATCAGCTGTAGAAGTCCTCTGGTAGAATTTTGGGGGTTGCTTAAGTATACTATCATATCACTCAAAATTAGGAATATTTTGACTTCTTCCTTTCCAATTTGTATCCTCTTGATCTCCTTTAGCAGTCTTGTTTCTCTGGCTAGAATTTCAAGTACTATAAAGAATAGGGAGAGAGTGGGAAACCTTGTGTTGTCTCTGATTTTAGTGGAATTGCTTTACATTTCTCTCCATTTAGCTTTGACTATTGACTCTCTGTTTATTGCTTTGATCATGTTTAAGTATGTGCCTTTTATCTCTGATCTCTCTAAAACTTTTAACATGAAGGGGTATTGGAATTTGTCAAAGTCTTTTTCAGTATCTAGAAAGATGATCATGTGATTTTTTTTCAGTTTGTCTATAATATAGATTACATGGAGGGACTTTTGTATCCTGAGCAATCCCTGTATCCCTAGGATGACACCTACTTGATCACTATAGATGATGTTTTTGATGTGTTCTTGGATTTGGTTTGCATCAATATTCATAAGAGTAATTGATCTGAAGTTCTCTTTCTTATGTTGAATCTTTGTGTGGTTTATGCATCAAGGTGAGTGTGGCCTCATAAAATGAGTTTAGCAGTGTTTCCTCTGTTTCTATTTTGTGGAATAGTTCATAGAATCTCCTCCCAAGAGTATTACCCACACATGTGACTGCTGTCACAGTGACCCTGGGTGTGCTCAATTGACAGCATAATTGGAAACGTCTCCAGGGCTACTTCCTAGATGCACAAGGCCTTCCTAACTACAATTGATAAAGTATAGATCAGCTGGCAAAAGGCTCCATGGTGAGAACTGTAAGTGGAGTACAGAGAGACATCAGAAATACAAACAACAGCAATCAATAACAACAATGATGAGAATGATGATGATGATGATGATGATGATGATGATGATGATGATAGCAGCTTCCTAGTTCCCAAGGACCCAACTAGGGGAGACTATAGACTAATGAAAGATAACAGCATCCTTCCAATCTGAGCCAGTGCCCTGAGCACGCCTTGGGCACTAGCTTTTCAACCAGGCCTACAACACCCAGAGGAAGTTTGACTCCCAGGTGCTCTAACATACCCAGGATCATAGGATCATAGGTGGGAAGGCAACAACATATGCCCCAACACTGGGGAGTAACTGGGTCCAGCAGGATCCAGGGACATAGGAACCCTGCCCAGCCAGTGGCACAGGTTCCTTCAGGTCTAAGCCAGTTCTCTGAGCAGATGTTGGATGATAGCTCTGTACCCAGTCCCACAATACCCAGAGAAAGCTTGACTCCCAGGTACTCTGACACACCTAGGATCTCAGGATCACAGAAAGAGCTGGACTCTGAGGAGTTCTGATTCAACCAGGATTACAGGAAGAGTAGACACCAATCAGATACAGCAAGGGCAGGTAGGACTAGAGATAACAAGATGGCTAGAAGCAAGGACAAGAACATAAGCAACAGAAACCAAGATTACTTGGCATCATAAGAACTTAGTTCTTCCACCATAGCAAGTCCTGGATAACCCATCTCATTGGAAAAGCAAGATTCAGATTTAAAATCACTTCTCATGATGATGATAGAGGACTTTAAGAAAGACATAAATAACTCCCTTAAAGAAATAAAGGAGAATACAGGTAAACAGGTAGAAGCCCTTAAAGAGGAAACACAAAAATCCCTTAAAGAATTACAGGAAAACACGCCAAACAGGGGAAGGAATTGTACAAAAACATCCAGGATCTAAAAATGGAAATAGAAGCAATAAATAAATTACAAAGGAGACAACCTTGGAGATAGAAAGCTGAGGAAAGAGATCAAGTGTCATAGATGCAAGCATCACCAACAGAATACAAGAGATAGAAGAGAGACTCTCAGGTGCAGAAGATACCATACAAAACATTGACATAACAGTCAAAAAATGCAAAATGCAAAAAGATCCTAATACAAAGCATTCAGGAAATCCAGGACACAATGAGAAGACCGAACCTAAGATAATAGGTATAGAAGAGAGTGAAGATTCCCAACTTAGAGGGCCAGTAAATATCTTCAACAAAATTATAGAAGAAAACTTCCCTAACCTAAAAAAAAAAAAAAGAGATGCCCATAAACATACAAGAAGCCTACAGAACTCCAAATAGACTGGACCAGAAAAGAAATTCCTCCCATCACCATAATCAAAACACCAAATGCATAAAACAAACAAACAAACAAAAAGAATATTAAAAGCAGTAAGGGAGAAAGGTTAAGTAACACATAAAGGCAAACCTATTAGAATTACACCAGACTTCTCACCAGAGACTCCAAAAGCCAGAAGACCCTGGGCAGTTGTCATAAAAACCTTAAGAGAACACAAATGCCAGCCCAGGCTACTATACCCAACAAAACTCTCAGTTACCATAGGTGGAGAAACCAAGATATTCCATGACAAAATGAAATTTACACAATATCTTTTCATGAATCCAGCTCTACAAAGGATAATAAATGGAAAACACCAACACAAGGAGGGAAACTACACATTACAAAAAGCAAGAAAGTAATCTTTCAACAAACTCAAAAGATGATAGGCACACAAACATCATTGCACCTCTATCAATAAAAATAACAGGAAGCAAAAATCACTTTTCCTTAATAACTCTTAGCATCAATGGACTCAATTCCCCAATAAAAAGACATGAACTAACTGACTGGATATGTAAATAGGACCCAGAATTTTCCTGCATACAAGAAACACATCTCAGTGACAAAGACAGACACTACCTCAGAGTAAAAGACTGGAAAAAATTTTTCCAAGCAAATGGTCCTAAGAAACAAGCTAGAGTAGTCATTCTAATATGGAATAAAGTCAACTTTCAACAAAAAGTTATCAAACAAGATAAGGAAAAACACTCTTCATACTCATCAAAGGAAAAATCTACCAAGATAAACTCAATTCTGAACATCCATGCTCCAAATATAAGGGCACCCACATTCCTAAAAGAAACCTTACTAAAGCTCAAAGGACACATTGCACCTCCCACAGTAATAGTAGGATACTTTAACACCCCACTCTCAGCAATAGACAGATTATGGAAACAGAAACTAAACAGAGACAAAGTGAAACTAACAGAAGTTATGAACAAAAGGGATTTAACAGATACTTGTAGAACATTTCATCCTAAAACAAAAGAATATACCATCATCTTAGCACCTTACCTTTTCCAAAATTGACCATGTAATTGGTCACAAAAGAGGTTTCAACAGATACAAGAAGATTGAAAAAATCCCATGCACCCTCTCAGATCACCACGGACTAAGGCTAGTCTTCAATAACAACAATGGAAAACCCACATACACATGGAAGCTGAACAGCGCTCTACTCAATGATAATTTGGTCAAGGAAGAAATGAAGAAAGAAATTAAAGACTTTCTAGAATTTAGTGAAAATGAAGGTACATCATACCAAAACTTATGGAACACAATGGAAGCAGTGCTAAGAGGAAAACTCATAGCTCTGGGTGTCTCCAAAAAGAAATTGGAAAGAGCATACATTAGCAGCTTGACAGCACACCTGAAAGCTCTAGAACAAAAAGAAGCAAATACACCCAAGAGGAGTAAACTGCAAAAATAATCAAACTTGGGGCTGAAATCAACCAAATAGAAACAAAAAGAGCTATACAAAGAATCAACCAAACCAGGAGCTAGTTCTTTCAGAAAATAAACAAGATAGCTAAACTCTTAGCCAGACTAACCAGAGGCAGTATCCAAATTAAGAAAATCAGAAAAGAAAAAGGAGACATAACAAGGGAACCAAGGAAATTCAAAAAATCGCTAGACCCTACTAAAAAAGCCTATACTCAACCAAATGGGAAAATCTGGATGAAATGGACAATTTTCTAGACAGATACCAGCTGCTAAAGTTAAAACAGGATCAGATAAACCATCTTAAAAGTCCCATAACCCCCAAAGAAATAGAAGCAGTCATTGAAAGTTTCCCAACCAAAAAAAGCCCAGAACCAGATGGGTTTAGTGCAGAATTCTATCAGACCTTCAAAGAAGACCTAATACCAATACTCTTCAAACTATTTCACAAAATAGAAACAGAAGGAACACTACTCAATTCATTCCATGAAGCTACAATTACATTTGTACCAAAACCACACAAAGACCCAACAAAGAAAGAGAACTTCAGACCAATTTCCCTTATGATCATTGATGTAAAAATACTCAGTAAAATTCTCCCAAACTGAATCCAAGAACACATCAAAATGATCATTCACCAAAATCAAGTAGGCTTCATCCCAAGGATGTAGGGATGGTTCAGTGTACAGAAATCCATCAATGTAATCCACTACATAAACAAACTCAAAGAAAAGAAGAACACATGATCATTTCATTACATGCTGAAAAAGCATTTGATAAAATTCAGCATCCCTTCATGATAAAAGTCTTGGAAAGATCAGGAATTCAAGGCCCATACCTAAACATAGTAAAAGCAATATACACCAAACCAGTAGCCAACATCAAACTAAATGGAAAGAAACTTGAAGCAATAGCACTAAAATTAGGAACTAGACAAGGCTGCCCACTTTCTCCCTGTTTATTCAATATAGTACTTGAAGTTCTAGCTAGAGCAATTAGACAACAAAAGGAGGTCAAAGGGATAAAAATTGGAAGGGAAGAAGTCTAAATATGACTATTTGCAGATGATATGATGGTATACTTAAGTGACCCCAAAAATTCCACCAGAGAACTCCTAAACCTGATAAACAACTTCAGCAAAGTAGCTGAATATAAAATTAACTCAAATAAATCAGTAGCCTTCATCTAATCAAAGGATAAACAGGCTGAGAAAGAAAATAGGAAAACAACTCTCTCACAATAGTCACAAATAATATAAAATACCTTGGTGTGTCTTTAACCAAGCAATTAAAAGATCTATATGACAAGAACTTCAAGTCTCTGAAGAAAGAAATCAAAGAAGACCTCAGAAGATGGAAAGATCTCCCATGCTCATGGATTGGCAGGATTAATATAATAAAAATGGCCATCTTCCTGAAAGCAAGCTACAGATTCAATTCAATCCCCATCAAAATTCCAATTCGATTCTTCATACAGTTAGAAAGAGCAATTTGCGAATTCATTTGAAATACCAAAAAACCCAGGATAGCAAAAACTGTTCTCAACAATAAAAGAATTGGGGGTGGGGGGGAACCACCATCTCTGACCTCAAGCTGTATTACAGAGCAATAGTGATAAAAATAAATAGATAAATAAATAAGTAAATAAATAACAACTACAGTATTTGTACAGAGGCAGGCAGGAAGATCAGTGGAATGGAATTAAAGACCCAGAAATGAGCCCACACCTATGGTAACTTGATATTTGACAAAGGAGCTAAAACCATCCAGTGGATAAAAGACAGCATTTTCAACAAATGGTGCTGGTTCAACTGGAAGTCAGCATGTAAAAGAATGCAAATTGACCCATTCTTCTCTCCTTGTACAAAGCTCAAGTCCTAGTGGATCAAGGACCTCCACATAAAACCAGATAGACTGAAACTAATAGAGGAAAAAGTGGGGAAGAGCCTCAAACACATGGGCACAGGGGAAAAGTTCCTAAACAGAACACCAATGACTTATGCTCTAAGATCAAGAATGGACAAATGGGACCTCATAAAATTGCAAAACTTCTGTAAGGCAAAGGACTCTGTTAATAAAACCAAATGGTTGCCACCAGATTAGAAAAAAATCTTTACCAATCCTACATCCAATAGAGGGCTAATATCTAATATATAGACAAAGAACTCATAAAATTAGACTCCTGAGAATCAAATAAACCCAAAACTGGGGTACAGAGCTAAACAAAGAATTTTCAACAGACGAATATTGAATGGCCAAGAAGCACCTTAAAGGAATGTTCAACATTCTTAGTCATCAGGGAAATGCAAATCAAAACAACCCTGAGATTCCACCTCACACCAGTTAGATCAAAAACTCAGGTGACAGCAGATGCTAGCAAGGTTGTAGAGAAAGAGGAACACTCCTCCATTGCTGGTGGGATTGTAAGTTGATACAACCACTGTGAAACTCAGTCTGGCAGTTCCTCAGAAAATTGGACATAGTACTTACCTGAGGACACTCAGAAGATGCTCCAACATGTAATAAGGACACATGTTCCACTATGTTCCTAACAGCCTTATTTATAAGAGTCAGAAACTGGAAAGAACCTAGATATCTTTCAACAGAAGAATGGATACAGAAAAAAGTGGTACATTTACACAATGGAGTACTATTCAGCTATTAAAAAGGATGCATTTATGAAATTCTTAGGCAAATGGATGGAGCTAGAAAATATCATCCTGAGTGAGGTAACCCAATCACAAAAGAACACACATGGTATGCACTCATTGATAAGTTGATATTAGCCCAAAATCTCAGAATACTCAAGATATAATTCACAGACCACATGAAGCTCAAGAAGAAGGAAGAGCAAATATGGGTACTTTGGTCCTTCTTAGAAAGGGGAACAGAATACTCACGGGAGGAAATATGGAGATAACAGCAAAAATGTACTTCTTAAAATGTTTTTGGGGTCAACAGACTCCTATTCCCTACTCTACTTTCCCCAATCCCAACCCTTTTCCACCTTCCAACTAAAGCTCGAAGCCTGCAACATAGTCTGCAGTTCCATCTGCCTTTTAGAATCTTTATCTTTTTTTTTTTCATGTTCCATGAATGAACATTTTAACACATAGTGCCTATCACTGTACTGGCAGGCTTTGTGTGTCAACTTGACACAGGCTGGAGTTATCACAGAGAAAGGAGCTTCAGTTGAGGAAATACCTCCATAAGATCCAGTTGTAAGGCATTTTCTCAATTAGTGATCAAGTGGGGAAAGGCCCATCCCATTGTGGTTGGTGCCACCCCTGGGCTGGTAATCCTGGGTTCTATAAGAAAGCAAGTTGAGCAAGCCAGGGGAAGCAAGCCAGTAAGGAACATCCCTCCATGGCCTCTGCATCAGCTCCTGCTTCCTGACCTGCTTGAGTTCCAGTCCTGACTTCCTTTGGTGATGAACAGCAACATGGACGTGTAAGATGATAATCTCTTTATTCCCCAACTTGCTTCTTGGTCATGAAGTTTGTGTAGGAATAGAAACCCTGACTAAGACAATCACCAAGGAGAGTTTGCACAGGGCCATTGGCAAATGCTATTCTCACTCCAGAGGAATGTTTTTTGAGTAGGGTGGAGCTTCCTGCAAGGAATGGTTCATAATTCTCTTCCATGGCAGTGTGAACCACATTATTTTTCTCAGCATGGTCCCAAGGACTGTTCCAGAGGACATGGTGTATCCTCCTAAAGCACCAATCTATGTCTTGCTTCACATGTGAGGGGTGGGAGAATGTAGAAAAATCACTTCTTCAATCTCTGTGACTCTCTGAATTACAACCTTTTCTGCTTTAGCCTATTCTGCAAGCTGGCCGCTCTTGTTAGACACAGGATTTCACTCTTTGGTAAGTAAAAGGATGTCTTGTGAAAGGCAGCACTCCTTCCTGTAATTACCTTGAGCCTTCATTTGTGGCTCCCTTAGAAAATCTGTACCTTGGGACTGAGGTGTCACCTAAATTTTCCATAGAAAATTGGTCTGAAGCATGATTAATGACCTCTCTACCTTTTTAACAGCTCAGATTTTCCACACCAATGAATGTTTTAAACTCTGCCTGTGACATCCATCATGAAGCAGAGGCTCTGTCAGACCAGAGATAAATGCCTCGTCCCTGAACACAGACCTGGCACTTTGTGTGTTACTGGTTAATTATACTGGGCTAAGGCTTATGCATACTAAGAAGGCTGTATTTAACAGCCAGGCTGGGTTGGGGAAGTCACGGCTGATGTTCTTCATTCTAGGGAGTGATTCAACTACAATGGTGAGCTGTCTTCATATCTTAGCTCAGACACTTGACACAAGGTAAGCCCGATGTTTTCTTTCTGATAGTTTCTTATGACTCCCTCTCTGACCCCCAGACACTAAGATGGCCCCAGAAGTTACATTCTGCTTCTCATTCTCACAGTCCAGACCTACTGTCATAGACCATCTTAAATAGGGAGCAGTTAATCAGCTCTTACCCTCTTTTACTAAATTCTTTTTTCAAGAGATACAATGTATAAATACCATAGCAACATTCAATTTGTGCTTAATAGTACGTATACACACACACACACACACACACACACACACACACACACGTACATGTAGAGATAGCTGGTAGGCAATGAAAGCCTTGTCATCCTGAAAACAAATTAAATAAATAAATAGAGAAATAAATAAATAAATAAATCACAAGATAATTTGAGAATCTGCAGAAAGGATGGCTGAACATGAAAGGAAATTTTATTTTAAAAAAAGACAACAATATACAGTTCTGTAATATTAACATACATGATATTTTTAAAGAGAGAAATAGTAAAATAAACTGACAGGAGTTCTGTTGAACATGCTCATTAAGAGTGGTTCTTATCAGAAGCTTCATCCAGCAACTAATGGAGCAGATCAGAAAGCCATAGCTAAACATTAGGCAGAACTCTGGAAATCTGCTAGGAAGATGAGGAGGAAGGATGTAGGAGTTAGTGAGGCCAAGAACACCATAAGAACATGGCTCACAGAATCATCTAAGTAACGCTCACGGGGGCTCACAGAGACTGAAATGACACTCCGGGAGCCTGTATGGGTCTGCATAGGTCCTCTACATTTACATTATGGTCATGTAGCTTAGTGTTCTTGTAGGACTCCCAATAGTGGGAATGAGAGGTACCTCTGACTCTCTTGCCTGCTCTTGGAATCCTTTCCCTTCTACTGGGTTGCCTCGTTCAGCCTTGCTATGAGGGTTTGTGCCTATTGTAACTTGTTATGCTGTGTTCAGTTGATATCCCTGTTCTTTTCTGAAGGGAAACAGGGGAGTGGATCTGGGGTGGGGCACTGGGAGGAGTGAAGGGATGGGAAACTGTGGTAGGGATGTAATACATGAGACAAGAATAAACAAAAAAGAAGAAAAAAGGTCCTTATGCAAAGTGTGGTGGCACATGTGTTTGATCTCAATACTCAGGAAGCAGAGGCAGGCAGATCTCTGTGTATTTAAGGTCAGCCAAAAGGCTATATAGTGAGACCTTGTCTCAAAAAAAAAAAACATTAATTAATAAATGGTTCTTATCAGAGTCAGGGAGAGGACATATCCCTCAAGATCTAATGTAAAAGAGAACTACCTTCTTAAGAGAGTGACCCAAAGATGGCAGCCTGTGACAAACTCAAGCCCATGAAAAATAGTAAGGGCTAGAGACATGGCTTGGTGGGTAAAAGCACTTGCCTGACAAGCATGAGGATAGGAGTTTAGATCCCCAGGTCCCACAAAAATGTCTAGTGGCTATAGCAACTCTTCAGCAGGCAGGGGCAGGGTCCCCCAGAAGAAGCTGGCTAAATAGACTAACCAGCTTACTTAGCCGTGGGTTCAAATCAGAGACCCTGCTTCTATACGTAAAATGGAAAGTGGTCAAGGAAGATGCCCAACATTAGCCTCTGACCAACACACACACACACACACACACACACACACACACACACGCACACGCACACGCACACGCACACGCACACACCCCAAGAGTACAGATCATTACAGGAGATCTCTGCTCTTCAGAGCAAGCCTGCCTGATGGTCCTTACTGTCCTGATATGTTTGATAATTACCAAGAAAGCTTTGAAGAGAAAGAGCATATGCCCTGGAAGGAATTCTGTCAATATCTTTTGAAGTTGATATTGCAATATGGAAAATTACAGACTGCATATAGGTTTTGTCCCAATTCTATGTTCTATGAAACAGTTCCGAGTGAAGAATTCAGCTATTCTCAGCTTCCTCTGCCCCAGGGTGCATTTCATTGTCCTCTGCCTCACGGATCTAATAAGACTGGCTCTCTAATGGACTGGCTTTCTCCCTTTCCTCTCCCCTCATCCAAGCAGGATGCAGGATTGCTCTGCAAACTAAGAGAAGTACAGGCTTTAGGTGACTGCTTGCCTCTCTTTTCTCCTCCTTCCTCCTAAATAGCAAACAGAGAACAAAGGTTCTTAACCCCAAGTGAGCTGTGGAAAAGGCTCACTCCTATACTTTCATTGGATAATAACAGACAGGCAGCTGCCGCAAGCTGTAGGTCACAAGTGACTTCCATTCTAAATTGTTCTTTGCGGGTCCTGAAGAGTTTGGCAGCGATCTCCACAAGCCAAGCCCGTCACTCCCTAACTCCAGTGATCTGTGTGGCTCAAGTCTATTTTCCAGATGGAAACAGACCAATATCCACTGTCTGCCCAGTTTGCTTCCAAGTCACCACCATGTAAAGTGTGTGTGTGGGTGGGTGGGGGGGGGCTGACAATCCAGTTGTGCCCGTTTCTGACTGCTGTTCACTCGCAGGACAGTGATGAAGTCGGGCTCAGAGCTGGTGAAAGCTGGGCTGCGAGCATTCTTTGAAAATGCTGCCGAAGACTTAGAGAAGACCTCGGAAAACCTGAAGCTGGGAAAGTTTACCCATTCCCGAACGCAGATCAAAGGTGTTTCTCAGAATATTAACTACACCACAGTGGCTCTGCTTCCCATCCTGACGTCCATCTTTGAGCACATCGCTCAGCATCAGTTTGGGGTGGATCTACTCTGTGAGTCCTACTGCTGTTTGTCACCGATGTCTATGCGCTGGCCACAGAGACCCACTCACTCACATTGTCCTTGAGAGTAGAGAGACAGATGTCCCCCACTTTTCTTAGATTAAAAAAAAACAATGCAGTGATCGACCCTTGGAAAGGAAGAAATCCTTTAGTGTGAGTTTAGAACATTTCATCTTTCTCCGATTTCATTCTGACCCAGTCTCACCCCTGCTCCATCGAATTTGAAAAGCTTATCTGAGCAATACACCTCGGAAGTACTCTGTTGCCAGTGCTTCCAGATGCTGTGCTCCACATTAAAAATCTTGATTAGTCACTGGTACCAGGAGCAAAGGAAGGAGGTTAACATCACGCGGGTTGTTCTCCCAATGGTTTTATTTTGCTTTGTACTTAGAAGAATGTCCAGCCCCACCCCCAGCCTCACCCCCCCCCCACTCCCCGTGTTCATGTTCTGTCACCCAGCTTCAGGGCTGCTTAAACATTTCCATATGATTTAATTTAGCCAGTAGTCGATAGCTTGGGCTATGTCTTCCATCCGTTAGTCCCCACTAGGTAGAAGTTCTATGATATGGAACAAGGCAGTGTCTTGGTTGAAAAATAAAACATTAAATTGTTTCTAGTTTTGTTGAAGTAGTCCTAGCAGTTCATGGTGTGAAGTCTAGATATGATTGAGGGCATGTTGCCTGCTGACAAAATTCTTTGTGTTTCTTCAGAACTCTATTCCCTTAGAAAACAGGGAAGACTGTGATACAATTTAAAATACAGCCTAATATTTTAGATGAGCATATTTGAGATATCTCTCTCTCCCTCTCTCCATCCCTCTCTCTCTCCCTCTCCCTCCCTATTTCCCTATCTCCAACTCCCTCTCCCTTCCTCACTCTTTTCCCTCTCCCTCCCTCCCTCCCTCCCTCCCTTTCTCCCTGTCTCCCCCCTTCCCTTCTTCCCTCCCTCCCTCTCTGAATAAAGCATGACAGATGTATAGACCTTTTTTAGAAAATTATCCAAAGTAACATAGAGGCTTCAAGTTTTATTCATTCTTCGAGCCAAAGGAAGACAATATTTCCCTTGGTGATATCTGAATATAATGTCTTCTTTATTGGGTAAAGGCCTGTTTGGGAGATCCATTGACCAGAAGATTCCTTTCTCAGAGAAGCTCTGTGATCTTCATCAGGAGGCCTGCCAATGACATAGGTGACTCAGGGGGAACACGTCTTCCTGTCAGTGTTTTCCAACAACTAGTAAAAGAGTATCTGGTTTGAAGAGGATTTCACTGTTTACATAGACAGGGAGGAAGAAAAACTAGAGAGGGCTTGTGACTGATGCCTTCCTTAATTTTTTTTTCCTTCATGGACTTTTCCATGTGATGGAGCTGGAGCTGAGATTGATATGTGGCTATGGCTTCTCTTTGTTTCAGTGAGCGACGTGCAGATTTCATGCTACCACATTCTGTGCAGCCTCTATTCCCTTGGGACTGGGAAAAACATCTATGTTGAAAGGTAATTTAGTTTTTTGCTTACTGTTTTTTTTCTTTTTCCTTTTTTTAGTTAAAACACTTTGGCTCAAAAAAATGTTGTGGGGGAGAGAGGGCTAACACATTCTGCCCAAACAGGAGCTAAACGAGAATAAAAATAGACATGCTAATATGGACCTAGGCCAGCCCAGGCGTCTCCAACCCTACCCAAAGAACTACAGGCATCTAAGGAGTGTGGAGGCTGGAGAAACAGGCTTCCCTTGGGGAAAACACACAAACTTCATATCCAATACCAAATGATCAGCACATTATACAGACTGAGAACGGAGAGATTGTATTTATGTTTGGGAATACGTGTGTGTGTGTGTGTGTGTGTGTGTGTGTGTGTGTGTGTGTGTAAGACAACAATTTTTAAAAAGAGGTCATGAATTTGAAAGAGAGCAAAAAGGAGTATATGGAAGGGATTAAATGGGAAAAGGGGAAGGAAGAAAGTGTAGAATGCACATATAAAATTCTTAAAGATTAATAAGATATTATGTTAAATTTTAAAACACTTTACATCTGTTTTTCAGCCCAGCAAAACCCAAATAGTCACTGATTGGGAGTACTAGCTTTACAGCTGAGTTATGAAAAATTTGTCATAATATAAAAAAAGTAGTGAAATTAATCAGATCAAAGACTTTGGTGGAAAAAGCTACTGAATATATTTATTCAGTATATATACTGAAAGGGCTATAAAATCCTGCAAAATCATGTGCTAGTAGCCAAAAAAAAAAAAAAAAAAAAAATGTTGAAGTCATGTGCACTTCATTATCAGGGCTTCTGAAAAGCTTCCAGAGTCCCTGTGGCTACAGCTTTCTGAGACACCTGGGAGACCTAAGGCAGTGGCTTTAGTGTTTAATGAGTCTCTGTGTGACACACCCTTGGAACTTTGCCACAGACAGCTGTCAGATTAACAATGGCTTTAAACAACACACAGTTCGGTACCAGAAAAGCTATTTGATAATCTCGAATCTGGACATCCTTATTTGTAGGTTTGGGGTTTCAGCTTTTCCTCTCTAACCAGTCTGTGATGGTGGAAGCCTGACAGCCCTTAGCTTTTCAGCCTCAGGGTCCATGTGTTGTTCTGCTTAATTCCGGAGGTAAAATTAAAAGGATAAAAGCTTCCGACTTAGCCCTATTCCTGAAGGACTGAGTCTCTTATCCCTTTCAAATAAGCAAGCCTGAAAGAATTCAATCTGTTTTTAAGTAATTTAATCTGAACACACTTGGGGGGGGGGGGTCTACTAACATACCCATATACGAAGCTTGTATCAAACACCCTAAAATCTAACCCTCATATCATACTGAAATACACATATATTAAAATTGTGTCAGTAAAGCAAAATGAGAATTTAGCCCCTCTAAGAACTTAACTGAACTGGTTGGATTAAAATCTGTCTTAGAGATGAATTGAAAACCATCCAATTCCATCACAGTCCCAACTTCCAAATGGCTTACAGGTTTCAAGAAACTCACTGAAGAACTAATGGTTAAATTTGCCTTATGAGGATATGTTGTGGATAGCCCTAGAGCTAATTATATTTGATGCTAATTCCGTTCTCTGGTGAGTGGTAGTGAACAAGGAATGAGTCAGCACTCAGGTGATTTCCTGTAAACCTGCTTCTCACCTTAATTTGTAAAGTAAAAGAGAGTTGATGATTGGGCAGGTAAAAGGGAAGGTGGAGCAGAAGGAGGGGAGAGGAAGGAGAAAATGGAAGAGGGAGAGGACGAAGAGGAGGAGGAAGGAGGAGAAAAGTGGAACAGAAGCACATGGCCTGGAGAAACTGCAATTTCTAAGGGGTCTCATAAGCTGTGGAAGATGGTAGTGTAGTGGTAGATCTGCCCAATCTAGGCACACAGCATGTAATCATATTAACTGTGTCATGTTTTCATTGTGGGGGCATATTTGGGAGGAGATTTACCGCAACAAGGATGTCTTTGAGTTTGTGGGTAGGTTGTTGTCCTTATCCTTCCCCTGCAGCCAGTGCTCTTAACCACTGAGCCATCTCTCCAGCCCCAAGATAAAAAATTTAAACTTGTATTTTTAACCAAATAAATAGAATTGATAAAAGATTTCTCCAATTAACTTTTCACTTAGTGAAGATATCACAGAGAGAGAGAGAGAGAGAGAGAGAGAGAGAGAGAACACACACACCTAGAAACCTTATATAACTTTTTGTACAGTTTCTGCATTTTTCTTTTGAAAAAAGTAGACAAAAAGTTAATTTTGAAATGTCAGGCCAGAAAGCCTTGCTCACCCATGGCTTTTTGTACTTAATTCACATTCTTTGCTGTGATTGCTCTGAGTGGAGCTGGGAATATTGGAGTTTGGATTTTCATTCTACATCCACGTAAGACTAGCTAGCCAGGATTAGATTAAAGAGACCCAACAACTGGAAACCTAGCAACTTAGGATCCTAGGGCTGTGCTGCTGAACAAGCAGTGGTTTTTATATCTGTTTTTGTTTGTTTGGGTTTTTTTTTTCTTGTTCTGTTTTATGTTTTAATTGTGAAATGCATGCTAACTCACAAAACAAAACCCACCGTGCAGAGACAAATGTAAAGTTAAATGTCTGCCACCTTCTTTACCCTATGCATCGTTCCATCCAGGCCCACTCCCAGAGAAGTCACTGGTCACATTTGGGTATGCACCAGTCTTGATAATTTCTCTGTATTTGCATTTTCAGGCATGTGAGATCATAGGATACATAGGGTTTTGCAGCTTTGTCATATTGGAAAAAAGATAAAAACCTGATTTCTTTAACCTATAAATCATATTTCAAAATATATCATTTAGTATATCTATTAAATTTCCACTTTAGAAAAAAATCAAACTGTATATACTGCAATTCTAGCCTACTTCTCATCCCATTTTCTATTTTGCTATAAAATTCACTGTAGCATTTGTGTTTTGTCCTGATACTCCCTACCCTGCTCATTTTGTGCCTCAATCATTTAGCACATCACCTAAATTTCTGAACAGGTATTCCCTATTTTCTTGAATTTAGAATTTTTTTTTTTTTTTTGTCTTTTGACAGTCTGGCATCATCATGGGACAGTCACTTCTGTAAGAGCCCTGAAGTCCCTGGGTACTTTATAATGTCCACTCCAGGACATAGAGCCTTAGCTACCATCATTTTCTCTCCAATGCATCTAGCACTCCACTCAGACATGACATTACAGAGGAGAGCAGGGAACTGACAGCTCATAGGTCTCCTTCATTTCCCCGTGATGCATCCCAGGACTGACTATTCTATTTAACCCTCTCCACTTTACGCTGCAGGTCAGGAAAATTTGCTTTATTTGGGAAATTTTTCCTTTTCAGTGGTTTCTATTACAAACAACTTGATTTTTAGCCTGTGGTTGACTGGTTCCATTACTTTGGGCCACTGGTAAAACAGTAAGTACTAAGCAGGGCCAGGAACCACAATCCCC
The DNA here is from genome assembly GCA_902729485.2 of Mus minutoides. Taxonomy (NCBI): domain Eukaryota; kingdom Metazoa; phylum Chordata; class Mammalia; order Rodentia; family Muridae; genus Mus; species Mus minutoides. The sequence continues at coordinate 18,694 of LR752693.1, forward strand.
CTCAAGGGGAAAGCTCCAGCAACTTGAATCCTTTTGCCCCTATCTCTTCAAAATACTACTGCCTCCCAATAATTCATGGACCTTTTGAGAACATTCCAAGTCTAAACTACAACACAGTTGTTGGTGTGTGTGTTTCCCCCTCTCTTTTGTTCAGGGAAAGTAATACTTTGTAAGTTTGTTCCTTAACTTTTCACACCTAGTTTCTTACTAGAAACTATTAGCTGGTTGTTCTTTTACTGTTTAACCATTTTTGTGATTTTTTTTCAAAAACTTCCTCTGTGTTAATCTTTTCAATTTTATTTTCTGTGAGTGTATAGAGAATACACATTCTGTTTTTCTTTTTCTGGATAAATTTATCATCTTTTTCCTCTCTTTTTTTGCTGCTAGGAATATTGTTAATTCTCAAGAACAAAGGAGTGTGCATATGTGCATATGTATACACGTGCATGCGTGCATGCGTGCGTGCGTGTGTGTGTGTGTGTGTGTGTGTGTGTGTGTGTGTGTGTGTATGTGTGTGTGTTAAAATAGATGAGAGTGAACTGGGAAGAAACAGCAGGCAGCTTCAAAGCAGAGAACCTGGGAGAGGGCCAAGCCCTTCCCAGAGTTCTGATGTCCACTCCTAAGACAGTAAATGACTAGCCCAGGTGAGAAGTGGGTAAAACTTTCACATTGCAGCCAGGTGTTTCTTGAGAAATTTAATATATGGTCATCCTCTGGCAAGCTTGGGTCTGCAGCTCCAAAACAAGTTCCTTCTCATTCCTTCAGGCCAATGCACCTCCAGGAGTTTCTCCATACTGGGCGTACAGGTGACAGGAATGGCAGGCACATATCATTCTTGGCCCAATATCTTAATTCTGCAAGATGGAAGCTCCCCACATATATATTGTCCACCAGGTCTTTAATGATCTTCATATACCTAAACGCTCACTATTTCAAGCAACTTCTAAATCCTGTGTATACCTCCAAAGACTTCTTTAGTCTTCTAATTCTGGAAATTATGGGGTTTTGGCTCTTATTGTTGCTGTTGTCATTGTTATTATTGTTGGTTTTTAATTAGTTAGTTAGTTAGTTAGTTAGTTAGTTCATTTCAGAAGTGACTGTCCCATGAGTGTTTTGTTTGAATGTCTGTGCAACATACACATGCCTTGTACCCCAGAAGGTCAGAAAAAGATGTCAGATGCCCTAGAACTTGGATTACAGATGGTTATCAGTTGCCATGTGCTGAGAATCAAACCCGGTCCTCTCAAAGACCAGCCAGTGCTCTTAACTGATAAGTCATCTTTAAGGCCCCTTCTGTAGAGTATGTTTTAATTCCTATACTCCCACTTGATTGGTTATTACTTGGTGGTCTAGGGTTATAATACATATTATAACTTCAGCACAGATCCAATTATCTAATTTCTTTTCTAAATATTGAGTTTTCGAGAGAAACATATAGTAGAACCAGCATTTCTCCAGCACCTTTTGTATAAAATGAGACATGACAGCACCATGGCATTGGTTTTTGTTTTGTTTTGGTTTGGTTTGGTTTTTGGTTTTTTGTTTGTTTGTTTTTGTTTTTTTGTTTTTCGAGACAGGGTTTCTCTGTATTGCCCTGGCAGTCCTAGGACTCACTTTGTAGACCAGGCTGGCCTCAAACTCAGAAATCCGCCTGCCTCTGCCTCCCGAGTGCTGGGATTAAAGGTGTGCGCCACCACGCCCAGCGTTGTTAAGGGGAAGGTTCCTGTTGTAAGCATGACAGAGAGAACCATCAAAGGAAGAGTGCAGAGCAGAGAAAGTAGCCAACTGACAGACCAGGCCATGAGAGAAGCAGGAAGAGAGCAGGGAGAGGGAGAGAGACAAAGAAAGAGGGAGAGCAAGAAAGAAGACAAGGAGAGTGGGCAGAAGAAGGAATAGAGCCAGAATAGCAATGTTACAAGAATGAGCAGCTTGACGGGAGGGCAGGGGAGGATATGAGAAGACCTTACAAGAGCCTGGACACCACCAGCACGGAGTTGACATGTACAACAGAGTTTTGTGATACTGAGGGAGCCTGGAGGTCACAATGATCATTTGTCCCTCCTAGCAGTGGTAAGGAAAATGGTTCCTTTGGTAGAGTGGAACCAGCCTCACGAGTCCCCGAGGAGGGCTGGCTTTTATCGAGTTTCATTTGAACCTGATAACCTTTAACTAAATTTTTCTTGACAAAAGAGAGTTCCAGGACAACCAGGGCTACACAGAGAAACCCTGTCTCAAAATAAATAAAATAAAATAAAATAAAATAAAATAAAATAAAATCTGTTGAATGGCAGGGAGATCACTGAGTATTCAGCCCAGCTACACCTGACACGTGACTTGTAGTTAGAAAAGAGTCACTCACTTCAGTGATGGGAGTGATTGTGAAAAGAAAAGGTCAACCACATGGAGTGGAGAAGGGTCTTTTGGAATACTTTGATGTCAGAATAGTATTGAGAATTACATAAATCTGTGAGGTTTTCAGATACCTGTTATCGAAGAGTAAACATATTGTTTATTTCATCATGCAAAATTCTTGAGTTCTCTAATATGGAGATTTTTTTTTTTTAGAAAAATTGATTTAAAGAGATTTCATGGAAGATTTCTCAGACAATCAAGTTTGCTTCTTCATTTTTTTAATCTTTAATCTCAGTTTTATTTTGAATGAATACTAATTTTGTTGTTGTTGTTGTTGTTGTTTTTCTGAGACAGGGTTTCTCTTTATAGCCCTGGCTGTCCTGAAACTCACTCTGTAGACCAGGCTGGCCTCAAACTCAGAAATCTGCCTGCCTCTGACTCCCAAGTGCTGGGATTAAAGGTGGCGCACACCACCACCGCCTGGCGAAAACTTTTTTTTTTTTCCTTCACACTTTGGTTGTTTGTTCCTTCCACCTTCCTGGCTTGCACTGGTCAATCATTTCTGTTTGTACATCACACATATCTAAGCCACCAAGCTTATTAGCATTGCCATTTAGGACTGGGCCCCCACGCCCACCGTGTGTTCTACTCTGCTCATGTTACTTCCTTTCCATAGTATCATCATGAGTATACAGGACAGAACTTTAAATTCATGACACATATATGTGTATAAAGCATTTGTCTTAGGGTTTCTGCTGCTGTGAAGAGACAACATGACCATAGCAACTCTCTGAAGAGTTTCATCAGGGTTTCAGTTCAGAGGTTTAGTCTGTTGTCACCATGATGGGAAGTATGGCAGAACACGGACCAACATGGCGCTGGAGAGGTAGCTGAGACTTCTACAACTGGATCAGGTAGCAGCAGGAAGAGAAAGTAACACTGGGCCAGGCTTGAGCATCTGAAACTCCAAAGTCCACCCCAGTGACACACTTCCTCCAACAAGGATACATCTATTTCAACAAGGCCACACCTCCCAACCGTGCCAATCTCTATGAGCCTATGGGGGCCATTTTCAATCAAATCACCACAATACTATTATGATACTCTTAATTTATTTCTCTTTGCCTGTGTCCCAGACAATGGATATTTGAGAGGCTCGCTGTTACTGACATCCTGTAAATAAGAGATTGACAAAGAAAGCCCCATAGTTTGGAAATTAGGAACTAATAAATCCTGGAATACATATTGAAACCTCTCCTTGACTTACTTATTATGTGAAAAATACTCTATCTGGCAGTAAATATTAAAGAATAAAATGGTTTCCATATCCAATGATAAACTGCAAGCCCTTTCTTTTATTTTTGGTTGCTATGGAACTAGCCATGCAGCCTCTGCCCTGCCTGGAAGCTTTGCCTACACCTATATTGCCCCCTGGGGGCACTAATGACTGGAGAAGCCTATGTCTCCCTCCATCACTCCATGAGCCTGGAAGCCCTAGGTCATTCTCTCTGGCATTTCACAGCCAGAAGGATCAATTGTCAGTGGGTTTTACTGTGTTAGCAGCTGGGCCAGGAGAGCTATTGTTTATCTCTCTTGGCCAAGCAGCTAATTAGCATCCACATGTGTTCCTGACTAGAGAGTGCCCTGTTGAGAAGCTGGTGTGACTTAGATTTTTCAGTAATTAATATCAGAGAGGACAGGGTCATGTCCCTGTCACTGCCACCCTGCACAACGGGGACTTCTCAGCTCTTTTCTTCCCCTCAAGGCTTGTCTTTATAGCTGCCTCACTGCCTAAACATCCACTATCATGAGCTCAGGACACCAATTTCAGTAAAACAGAGCAAGTGTGGCACCACTTCCCAGTGCCACCAGAAATTTACCTTCAGACCTGGGATCCTACCTAGTCATTTCTTACCATCTATGAATGTCTCCTAGATTCTCTTCCATCTGTGCTCCACCCCACTCCCCCGCCCCCAATGACAGCCCTTTCCCTGCCACACTTTCTCAATCTCTTCTTCAAAAGCAATACAGAAGAGACATCCTATAACTTCATATTGACCGTTCTGCTGGTACACACTGTGAAATGACCCTTTGTGGGGCACTCATCTCAGTTCTTCTTCCCTGTCCTCTTTGAGGGTACTGGCCGTTTCAGATGGGAAGTTAAAGGGATGTTCTTTTCTTCAGACCTATCTGCCATCTTGAGCTTGCCCAAAAAGGCAAAGAAGAAAGAAGAGGTTATGAGAAAAATGGTTGATGGAAAAGGCCTGGTTCGGCATCTGCTCAGAAATGAGCCTTGGCAGCAGTTTATACACCTCTCCCTCTCCCTCTCCCTCTCCCTCTCCCTCTCCCTCTCCCTCTCCCCCTCTCTCTCTCCCTATTCCCATCTCTCTCTCCCTATTCCTATCTCTCTTCCCACTGACACATCTCCAGGAGAGTCTCAAGCAGCCTTGGTACCCAAACACAAGGCCTTAGCTTGGCCCAAGGGTGCTTTGCCTCTGAAGCCTACCTGGATCAGGAGAAGAAGTCAGAAGGAGTCTAACAGCCAGACCTTTCCCTGAAGGGCAAGGCTGTGCCATCATCTAGGAAGTGGTGAACTGATTAATGACCCCTCCTTCTGGGATGATTTGAAAGTTATTCTCTCGAATACTTCATAGCACATAAGTGGTTCATTTCTTAAAAGCTGAGCCTGAGAAAATAAAGGAAAAAATTGCATCTATTAGTTTTTTTTTTAGAGTAGTTTAAAATTTCACTTTTTGAGCCAGTTTGGTAAAGGAGTGAAGCCTGGGTGGGTTTTCCTGTGAATGCAAAGCTTTATGCCAACTCAGCCTCCCTCTGCTTTTCTCCCCTCTCTAATCAGCACGGCACTCTTACATCTAAGGCATTCTGTACTCTCTCAGGCTGCCCTCAAGATTCCAATCTTCTCCAACAGCCTTCTCCAGTAATTTTATTCAAAAAAGGTTAAGATCACATTTTTAAAATTCAACTCAAATGCATCTCTTTCTCTAAAATAGCTTCAGAGTGAAGCTAATCCTTATGGTTACTTTGTAAAGATCTGGCTTTTTAAGTTGCATTCCTTTGGGGTTCTATATGGAATATATGTTCTATCATTGATCTATAATAGCAAGAAAGGATATTCACCACATATTGTAGTAAAAAGTAATTGGGGTGTTTCTATCCCACCTTGGGTCATTTAGCTCCCAAATAAAAGACATAAAACTCTTATATTTATAAGCCTTAAAGTACTAGAGCTGGGCAGGTATCAACCCTCTATGCTAGTTTGTCTACTTCTCTGTCAATAACCCCAAGATATAACTTGCCATGCTCTATCTGGAGCACTCCTACTCCAGCTGATCAGCTCTCATGGCCATGTTCTCACACTGTACCTACCACCCATGAAGTTTTCCTCTCTCCTCTCTCCTCTCTCCTCTCTCCTCTCTCCTCTCTCCTCTCTCCTCTCCCCTCTCCCCTCTCCCCTCTCCCCTCTCTCCTCAGACCCCAAGCCCAGGAACCAAAGCCCTGACTACCTCTCTTCTGCCCAGCTACAGACTGTAGGCATCTTTATTCAACCAATATTTTTAAATAAGGAGCAAAATTACATAGCATCATTTGGTATATATGAGAATCTCCTCATCCCTAGGAGTAACCAGACCTTGGGGGCCAGTATTTATCATTTATAGTACATAGCAACAGACCAAACCTCAGCAACCACCAATTTGACCAAAGGTTAAATTTAAGAGCAATTTGTCTTGCTTTTTAGTGAAAAAGAAAATGCTACCACTTCTATAAATCCTTGTTATCAACTTTCAGAGAGTCTATGCTTTTAAAATTCCAGCTTCTTCATGCTGTTGAAAATGTTGGTTCTTGACACAGTGAGGGGTAACTGACTTGCACAGTCTTGGGTGCAGGTCCTAGTTGGGAACTGGAGGGAGTCTTATAACTGACAGCCTGTTCCACAAATTTTCAGGTACACCTTCTCCAGCAAGCTGTTATTTCCATGATGGTCCTATAACAGCCCCGAAGTATATCACTATATCATCTTAGCCACAGCTAGGTTCGAGGCAGTGAGCTCAATCTAAACCATTAGTATTTGGATAATGTTGGGGAGAGAAAGTGCATGCAGTCCTACTGTGCCTCAGGATGTCCAGTGGAGTAAAACATAGGAAGGTAGTGAGACATCCTGAGAAGAAACCTAGCTCTGGTGGGTGGGGTCTGCATATGAGTGGCACCACTTCTAAATGGACTTCTTTGTTTCCAGGCAACGTCCTGCTCTTGGAGAATGTCTGGCTTCCCTAGCAGCTGCTATCCCTGTGGCCTTTCTGGAGCCCAGCCTTAACCGCTATAATCCCCTCTCAGTCTTCAACACCAAGACACCCAGGGAGCGGTCTAGTAAGTATCAACCCGGGGAATAGCCAGGAAGGGGGCAAGATAGAACCACAGCTCTGTAGTATGTTGGTTCACATGATGTGTTATTAACTACTTTTCTTGTACCAGATAAAACATCACAAGGAAAAAAAAACTTTTTTATTTCAGCTTGTGGTTTAAGAAGTTCATTCCCTCAAGGCAGAGAAGGCATGGAGGTAAAAGTTATGAGGCAGCTAACAAATTTGGCCCACAGCCTATTTTTTACAAATACAGATTTATGAAGCGGCTCCCATGGTGCCCTCCTTTTCAGGAGTATTATTCAGTGTGAGGCCCTTAAAGCCTGTGCTACCTCTATTTTAGACACCAAGTTGCTGAACAGAAGAATTAGCAGCTCTTATAGTAGGGTAAGTGGGGAGGCTGTAAATGGAGATCTCAAAACTTGAAGGAGTCATATGCTCCACTTCACTTTTTGGTTTTCCAAGACAGGGTTTCTCTGTGTAGCCCTGGCTGTCCTGGAACTCGCTCTGTAGACCAGACTGGCCTCAAACTCAGAAATTCGCCTGCCTCTACCTCCCAAGTGCTGGGATCAAAGGCATGTGCCACCACTGCCCAGCTCCACTTCATTTTTTACACTCAGGTTTTTTAAAAAAGATTTTATTTATTTTATGTATAGTAGTATATTTGCTGTCTTCAGACACACCAGAAGAGGGCATCAGTTCTCATTACTGATGGTTGTGAGCCACCATGTGGGTGCTGGGAATTGAACCCAGGACCTCTGGAAGAGCAGGCAATGCTCTTAACCACTGAGCCATCTCTCCAGCCCTACACTCAGTTTTAAGGCAGTTTTCAATTCACTCTTCCCCTGGGCCAACAGGATATATCATAAGAGCTTTTCACTAAAAAGTTGTTAGATGCCTGGTGTGATGGCATTTCCCTTAAATCTAGGATTTAAGGGAAGGTGGAGACAGGAGGCTAAACCAGCCTAAGCTACCTGAGAATCTGGTTCAACTACCCTACCCCAAAAGTCCTTAATATTAAATTCTCATTTATTTACAAAAAACAAAACAAATAAAGATTTATCAGAAAACAACCAATAACCATTAAAATCCAAATCAAGTTGTAATCCTTCTTTTGGAGAGTGAAAACAAGTACCCTCATATTTGGATTCAGTGTGATATTAGTTAAGATTGTTACCAGGAGCCCACTAGAGATGACCACTCAGAGACAGTTTATAACCAGTTGAAAGTCTTTATTCCATCTAGCTGGGACTACACTGAAGTAATCAGGACCCAAGTTTTGTGCCAAGTGTTTAGATTTAGGGGTTGTAGAGGTAAAAGCACATCATGTTATCTTGCTAATAGCTGCACAGGAAGGTTTTGTGCAAACAAGCAGTTTAACAGAAGCTAAGCTAAGTAGTTAGCTGGAGTAAACCTCTCTCCACAAGCAGGCAGTTTAACAGAAGGTAAGCTAGCTTGGGCATCTTGACCTTAGGTTCCTAGAATAGAGTTGGAATTCTATTTACATGGGATTCTCTATCAAGAAGATTCTAGTTAAACCTGAAATAGCTTCAGCAAGAATACAAGATGGAGAAAGCTCTGTACTGTCTTGAGATGGGACAAGATGACACAAGATGTCACGAGATGACAGGCTCAAATAAAAACTCTTCAATAATTTTATTTTTAGTAAAGCTTGAATTCCAATAGAACTACAGTGATTTGATGAAATCTGAAGCCCAAACTGCCAAATTATAGGCCTTGCCATATTAGGAGAAAGAAAAATATAGTAAATCATTTTAAACTATAGTCCATCTCGTCTAGAGACAAGGTTTTCTTAAATTATGAATATATATACTACAAATGAAAAGCTATACTCCATAAAAGTTCCATTTATTTCAGGTGCTCTTTCTCAAACTGTCATGAGGTCCTAAGCACACCTTGTCACCAGTGTCCTTCTAATCTAGAATGCAGAGTGCTAAACTACAGCAGTTTCAGTCTTTATTGCTTATTTCACATACTAAGAATACCCTACCCCCCACACACACACACAAAAGGGTCCCCAGGATAATTTAGGTAAGATCACTAATAAGATTCTACTGAATTAGAATAACAGTGGGAACTAGAGGCTAGCATTTGATATTCACTACGGGTATTCACCAATGGAAAACCAGACGCCCCGTTCGCCAAAGGTAAGGGGCGATGAGAGAAATGGCTCTCTCTGGCAGGCAGAAACCTATTTCACAGGTTGTTGCTGTCAGTGTGCCAAGTTTGAGCTGAGTCCATACTGTCATTTTGGGGGCATTTTTGCCTTTTAAGGACCTTGGGACTTAATACCTTTTTCCTCAGCAACCCTGAGACTTGACCCCCAAGTCTCCTGCTTTTCACAGTTGGTTTGAATAAGCAATGAATGAATGATGAGGAGTATCTCTGTGGCTCTTTATAAAGTCATATGTGCACCAAAATGAATTTGGGGACGCGTGAATTACCTGGAGAGTAACTGATAGCTTAATGGACCATAAGACTGTAGACTTCATTCATTACGAAATGGGTGGCCTACGCAGAAAAGGAGAGGAAGGAATGTTTAAGGTAACAACGATGGCATGTTTTTTAAACGTATGGATTGATTTATAAAGCATCAATCTTCCAACAATTGGACATCACTATTGATTGATGTTTACTGTTGTGCCAATAAAGTTAATTATATTAGAAGCCTCAGTACCCTAAGAACATGTGTCACTTTCTTATCCAAAGCTAAGATATACCTAAGAAAAAGTTTAATACCGCTTTGTGACACTTATTCAAACTGGCATAGATCCTTAGTCACACGGAAAAAGCCTATAGGTCAGAGTATGGGGTTGACAAAAACATCCTGTCACCAGCTGCCTTGCTTACTTTCCATACCCTGTTTGAATAATCAGCCCCTGAGAAAAGAGGTTCAATTCCAGTGTAAGCTATCTGCCTACCTTGCAAAGGGGCAGTGCTCTTTGGGCTAAGAGCTGCTAGGAGAAATGAATAAAGAAGAACTTCCGAATCTTACTCAGTGTTTGTCAGAGTCACTTGGTTGGTGTGTTAAAGATCTCCAAGCCCTACCACTGCCACTGGTATGTCTAACTCAGTAGACTTGGTGTAAAGCCTGAGGACCTACATCTCTGATGTGTTTCCAGGGAATACAGTTGCTGCAGGTGAGAGGCCCTCACCATGAGAACCGTTATATAAGAGCTACAAGGGCAGTATGTTCTAATGACTTTTCCCAACACTCTTGTGTCTGCTGCTAATAAGATTCCTTTGAGGATGACTTCAGGTAGCTAACATACCAGAATTCGCTCTTTGAGATTATCGTGTGACATTTGGAGCCCAAAAAACACCCTGTGAATCATAAATGTTGGTCCCATTCAAGGACCAATTATTGTATGAATAAATAACTTCTAAAGGTCATTATCATGACTGCAGTGCACCAATCTTAAACAACTTCTTGTTCTTCTTATATGGGAGAAAGAAGTGTCTATGGTGATAATTATGTATGTGACTTTTAAACACACACACCTGAGCTTTCTTATATATAACTATAATCGCAAATAAGTGTGTCACTTGCCTGTGGTGATTGACATTGTTCTGAATGTGAAGCTCCTGGTGCAAAGTTTGACTTCTCAGCACTTAACTCTTTGCTCTGATAGTGTATGTGTAAAATTTCCTTGTGTATAAGGGTCTCCCAGGATTCCCAGGTCGTCACCCATGTTTTCTGATGCACAGAGCGAGACCCTTTGTCAGCATCCAACATCAGCAATAAAAAGAAAAGAAATCTAACCCTCTCTGAAATAATACTGAATTCTAGTTTCATTTCATCCCAGGTGCGCCAATCCAGTGAAGTGACCTCAGTTATACAAAATGGAGAAAGGGGAGTTAACTCATTAGTCCCAGTAAATATGCTTTCTTAAAAAGCAAAGTGAGTGACAGACAGAAAGTCACTTAAGTCACCTGAAGTTATTGATCATTTCTGTTGTAAAGGCAGAGAACTAATCCAGGAACAATTTTTTTTTTCCTTAGTGTATTTTGAACTAGATGCTAAGTATTAGGGCCTCTAGCCCAACTGCAGGGATGTTAGATGGAATGTTTTCCTTTCCCTTCTGTGGACATACAGAAATGATCGGGATGACTGACTGAAATAGAATTTGGCCCTTGAACATTGAGTTATTTTGCTCTGGATGCTACTGCTTCTTGCAATGGACACATTGAGGTCCCAGTAGTCGGGCCAAGAGGGACTAGCAAAGGATCTGTTTGTCACAAAGTAGTCTTATGCACTGTCCCTCACCATGTCTCCATTGTGCTGTTTTAGCATATTTTTTAACTTCAATGTGGCATTTAGGAAAATGTCCCAGGAAATGACAGCCTACATACACAACTCAAGTCCTGAGGCTCCTCTCCTCCACGCTCATTCCTTTAAGGCTCTGCAGTAGAAATTTACATGTAAAGACCAAAAGAATGGTACACTACATCACTCTGCTTTTGACTCAGTGTGCCTTTCTTCTTCCTGTACTCTCTCCGTCAGTTCTGGGGATGCCAGACAAGGTGGAGGACATGTGTCCTGACATTCCCCAGCTGGAAGGCCTGATGAAGGAAATCGATGACTTGGCCGAGTCAGGTGCCCGGTACACTGAGATGCCCCATGTCATTGAAGTGATCTTGCCCATGCTCTGCAACTACCTGTCCTACTGGTGGGAGCGGGGACCTGAGAACCTGCCCCCCAGCACAGGACCCTGCTGCACCAAGGTCACGTCTGAACACCTCAGCATCATCCTGGGCAACATCCTGAAAATCATCAACAACAACCTGGGCATTGATGAGGCCTCCTGGATGAAGCGCATCGCAGGTACCAATATTCTTTCTTTCTCTCACGGTCTTCGGCTCTACAGTTAAGGCACCCAGAGTCTCTTCTTAACTCATTTACTAATTCTGTGATGATTTTGAGCAAGTTCTGTTCTGTGTTTTAATCTTCTACCTCCCATTTGCTTAGCAGTCAACTTGAGTCTAGGGATGAAGAGCCATTTGTAGAGTATTTACCTAGCATATATGAGTCCCTGGGTTCAATCCCCAGCCCTGCATAGACCAGGCATGTTAGCATACCCCTGTAACATGGGCTCTTGGGAGGCAGAGGTAGGAATTCAAGGCCAGCCTGAGACATGTCCCAAACAAAAACAACACAGTAAACTGAATGGCATGCTTTATTTCCTCAAACCCTTACCCCCATCCTACTCCCCTGCTAATCCAGACCCCTCAGATCTCCAAGAAGCCTTGTAGATCAGCTGCCCTCCTCTGTGATGATCATTACCTTATTTGTTTTGGGTGCTTAAGAAACCCACTGGTAGCCAGGCAGTGATGGCACACGCCTTTAATTACAGTACTTGGGAGGCAGAGGCAGGCAAATTTCTGAGTTTGAGGCCAGCCTGGTCTACAGAGTGAGTTCTAGGGAGAGCCAAGACTACACAGAGAAACCCTGTCTTGAAAAGAAAAATCCATTGGCTCTTTTGTTACTAAATATCTATAATTTATTGGTACGTAACCCTTTGCATTTTGTACTTTTATATAAAACTCAAATTCCTCAATGTCATTCAGCATTTGCATTTCTAAGACTGGCTTGAATGTAGCTAACAATAGCAACACTTTGTTTTGTTGCTTTTTTTTTTTTTTTCAATTTTCTCTCTTTCTTTGTATCCTCTTTAACTCCTGGCTTGCAATAAGCTCTAAATAAATGCTATTAGCCAATTTTCTGTTCTTGAAGCCACCAAAAGAGGGAAAGTTTTAGAAAATGAATGTATGTCCCACAGTCAAGAAACATGAATACATGAATATTTAGTGCCCTGCCTGTCACACTAGAGTCTGGGAGATCCACACTATGGAAAATCATTGTTTTTGATGGAACTTCAGTTCAGGTGAGGGAGTCCACTTGTCACAGCTTCCTGCATCTGACCTCCTGGACCATGAAATGCCAATGCTAGGTTTCAGGGAGCACAATACTGAATGGTGACCTCCCCTGGCAAATGCATAGACACATTTCTAGAAGAACAAGTGGGAAGTGTTCCTACATCCTCTCAGTCTCAGAAATGAACTGAGATTAAAATTGCAACTGCTTTGACGGCTGGATAATGCAGACCCTGTGGACAGATAATAAACAGGGTAGACAGTCCTTTATTGACTATTACTCTTAAAAGGTTGTTAATCCTAAGGCAATTTAATGGAGTCTTATAGTGCAAGTTAAGAGAAAGCCAAGGATCAGAAAAATCTGCTCCCTTCCTCCCAGGCTGTGAGAGTTTCCTGTCACTGAAGAGAACACTGATGGAAACAGAATTGTAGCTGTCCTTCCTGCAGCAAATCCAGAGCTCATTCAGTGAGGCCACTTAACTCCTGGTGACTAATGCAAGTCAGTTTTAAGGACCTAATTTCATCTCAGTTCAGTAAAGCAGTGGGCCTGTGCCTTGGAGTTCGCTGAGAAGTCAGGACTCCATGGTTAATGCATGTCATCAAAAAAGCTACCTTTGCCTTCTCCTGTGGAAGCTCCCCTTCCTCCTTTAACTGACTTTCCTCCCTAAGCTAAAGAAATGTGGAAATAGACATTCTAATGTCCATTGTCAACAGTTCAGGATGCATTCATTTCATTTTACTTTTTCTTGCAATTATTCTGATTCTTATACTCACACTATTCAGCTCAGCTGACCTAATTCATAATAGTATAATCAGAATCTAATCAATGGGATATAAAAAAAATCAGATAAGATATGTGGGTTTCCATTTGTTCTTTTTATAAAAGACCAACATGGCAGCAACAACTTCTTGTTCTGCTTCTCTGCTTCTAGCAATGCCCCAGTTTCTCCAAGCCCATGCTCCCTCTCTCAAAGCACAAAGAGGATCTCAGTGCTAAGAGCTTAGAACCTGTGTGGACTCTTATGCTTTTGGCAGATATTTTCTAAATGAAATTATTAGAAAGCGTGTGTAAACATATACACATATGCATACATATACGTTTTATTTTTAACACATAGTAAATGTAAGATTTTAGGGTACAGTATGACTTTCAGTATACATATTCTAGTGTAATGACAGATCATTGAAACTGACTTATCTGCCACCTCTATAGAAAGCACACACCCAGTGCTTGTTCCCAGGTCAACACAGTACTAATTTCCATGAACAAAAGGCTTCCTGCAGGGGCATAAAATCTAACTGATAAGTCAAGACCAACATGGGCAGGCTGTCCGATGATGGAAGATAGTCTGTTAGAAAGGAGAAAGGGTATGGCATAGGCCATGCACATATGAGGAATTCATGTTGGGTGGGGCTCCCGTGGCCTAGAGTTCCGAGTAGGGTGGAGACCTTCTCCAGGTGTGCTGGATTCCCACTTCACTGTAGACTTGGGAGAGGGATGTTCAAGGAAGGATTACAGACAGGATCTATGCACAGATATCACTCTGGATGGATGGTTTCCTTAATCTCACCTTTCTTAATGGTTATAACACATGGAATGAGACTAAGGGCCTCTGTTTACAAATGCAGTGTATGCCCAGCCAATCATCAGCAAAGCCAGGCCCGACCTGCTTCGAAGCCACTTCATCCCCACCCTGGAGAAGCTAAAGAAGAAAGCGGTGAAGACTGTGCAGGAGGAGGAGCAGCTGAAGACCGATGGCAAGGGGGACACCCAGGAGGCTGAGCTCCTCATCCTAGATGAGTTTGCCGTCCTCTGCAGGGACCTCTATGCCTTCTACCCCATGCTGATTCGCTATGTGGACAACAACAGGTATGAAGGAGTTGTCTGTCTGGAAGCTGCCAGCTGCTGTCCAAGGCTGGTTTGTATAATCAAATAACAGGGAACAATGATACTGCTCTGTGTTGCTAGGGAGATGAAGGAAGCTATAGCTACCACTACCAGCCTTTCCACCAGCAGTCAGAACATATATGTACAGTGGTTTCCTTGGCCAGTGATTTTGTGTGGATTGAGGCATGCGTCCTCATGGGCCACTACGAGGCAAGGGCAGCTGGTGGAATAAGGTTTCCATTGCCTCATTTTTGCTGCTCACTAATATACTCATTTAATGGCTGCCCTTGACTGCCAGGCACTGTTCATGGCCTTGAGGGAGGGAGAATACGCTTTACTATAGGGGCATTCATTTTGGAAAATAAAAAAGCACACACAATTGGGGGGAAAAAAGTACAACAATACTGAGAGAAATAAAGGAAAGGGCAAGTAAAATGCAGTTCCTTAACTGTGATGATACTGGGAAAGCAGCTTTTGAGCAAAGACCCACAGGAAATAAGAGGCTGGGAACCATAAGGGTCCAGAACAAGATCATTGTGGGAAGAGGGGCTAAGGGTAGAAATCCTCGGGAAGCAGTGTTCAGGATGTTTAATAGTTGAAATGCTCAAATGTCATAATTAAGCAAATTAATTCCTGTAATACCAGAAAGTTTCTGTATGAGCCATCTTTTATCAAGACCCAATATGTTCATTTGGCACATAAAATTAATTGTGATGTAATGAATACTGAAACAGTAATTTGAGTTATAGGAGGGCCAGTAGTCCTATATGTCTGTAAGGAAAGCAGGGTATTTGTAGAATAAACACAGATATTTTGAGAGAACCTTAACATGTGGTATTGAAGACCCATACTGTATTAGTTCCCTTTCTCCTACCTGGCTGTGACCAGAAGATAACTGATGGGAGACAACTTAAGGAAGGATTTATGTTGTCTCATGGTCTGAGGAGACACAGTCTGCCATGCAGGGGAATGTGAGGCGGTAGGGGATAAGGAAGCTGAGAAAGGAGAATATCATAGTTTCATTGTCTGCCCTCCTTTTTCCTTATTTATTCAGCCTGGGACCCCAGTCCAGGAAATGGTGCCACCTACCTACCTTCAGGGTTGGTCTTCCCGTTCACATAATCCTCTCTAGAAATAGCTTCATAGCCATCCATACCCAAGTTTGGGCCGTACCAATCCCTAGACATTTTATTTTTTTAACCTTTATTTTGATTTTATGTTAATAGGTGTTCTGCCTACATGTGGTTTTGTATCCCATGTGTGTGTGTCTTATCCCCTGGAACAAGAATTACTAATACTTGTGAGCTGCCAAGTGGATGCTGGGAATTAAACTCTGGTTTTCTGAAAGAACAGCCAGTATCCTTAACCCCCTGAGCCATCTCTCCAGTTCCCTCCCTAGATATTTCTTAACTCAATCAAGTTAATAATCAAAATTAGCCATCACAAATCCACCCCTTGTCAATTTAATACACAAATATGTCACTTTAGACTATACTATTTCCCCCCTCATCAAATATATAACTTTCCCATACTGATTCCCTACTTCAGTACCAACAGGGTACCCAACAATGTACACTAATTCTGACACTATCCATAGTTACTATAGATCTTTCTGTAGGACTGACCCAACTTCAAACACCAGTCTTATTTATGGAATACCCATGGGTTGGGGATGTAGTTTAGAAGTAGAGTGTTTGTGTAGGATTTTTAAAATGAAATAGCTAACAAAAATACTAGAATCATTAATTCACACATGAAGTTACATATGCTGGGCCCACACAAGATTGGCCATTTCTACCTTAACCTCTGAATGATTGAATCCTGATAGAGGAAGAAGGGATCACTGTCTTTACTTGTGCACCCTCTGGGTCCACCTGGCTCCAAAGGATAGCTCTAAGCTCCTGGTCACTAAGATGGCCTATTTACTTGCAATAGGTCACTAAACAAATAGACAATAACATAAAAGAAAGATTAATGGGGAAGATTAATGTTGTATGGTATTTAATAACTCTATTAGTACTTATTATGACCCAGACAGCCCCCCAATAATCAAGTCAGAGTCATATCAATTTATTTAATTAGCTTTAGCACAATTACTGGGCTATTACCCCTAAACTATTTTCCTTCGCTAGACTGGCTATTTCCCAGTTGTGCTCCCCAAGTTATTTGATGTTTGAGTCTTGCCGGGCTGCTTTGCTCCCCATCAACCTGTCCTCAGGTGCACTTCTCTCATCCACATGCTCCTGCTCCATCTCATCTAATGGAGATCTCTTGCTCTCTCTCTCTCCCCTCCCTCCCCTCCTTCCCTCCCTCCCTCCCCTCCCTCCCCTCCCTCCCTCCCTCCCTCCCTCCACCTAACTGCCCCCAGTTTGGTAACCAAAGCCCCATCTACCTCTATTCTCCCAGGAATTGGGTGTCAGCCACTGTTATTTAACTAGTCAGAGAAGATTAGTGAGCAAAGTTTAAATAACATCCTTTGGTGTCCTGATAATGTGCTCCGTGAGACTGCTGCAACCAGATCTTGAAGTCCATTGTTTAGCATCTGAATACATAGCAGCAGCACCAGACCAACTCAATAGGTAGGAAGGGAGAGGATAAGAATGGACAGCATGCATTGTGTATATATAGAAAACTGTCTAAACAAATTTCATAAATAATGTTAAAAGGAAGTGACCAGGGTAGCCAGAGTTTCTCTGTGCAGAATATAAACTCTGTGAGTCCCCTGCTCAGAATGATTGGTAATGAACAAGGCCTGGGTCAGAATACTCACCCATAATAAGAGAAAATATCATAATATATGTTAATATGGGAAATGAGTTTATTACAAATTTTTATCAAAACTGAGGGAAACGAAATTTTTAGTCTGTCTTTGGACCCTATTACAGCCCTCTAGTTTACTGGGGGGAGGGGAGAGAAAACATAGGAAATGTACATATTTGATTTACCTGAAGGCTCAAGTTAACTGAGGTGTAAGATAAGGCCCTTTCTTGGGAAAGTCCAGAACTCCTGGGACTAGCTATTTCCACCTAGAATACGGTCTTTCTTGTAAGTATTTCAGTCCTCAGGGCTACCACCGAACTCAAGAAAGCATTTAGGATTACTGATTTATTAGAGTACAACTCAGGAACATCCACATAGAAATGTGTGGGTTTGAGGATGTGCAGAGGTCCCACGATCTCCCCGGGTGTAGCAGTCTCTGGCACATCAGTGTGATCTCCTGTCTAGAAGCCCCTGAGTCTTGCTGTTCAGGAGTGTTTGCTGATGGCGGTATTTTGCGGTGATTTCTTTTGTTTTGCTTTGCTGTACTAGGCATTGAGCCTAGGATGGCTTGCCTGCCATGCAAGTGTGCAGCCACTGGTCTTGGTCTTAACAGCTTTATAGGTGGGCTTCACTGACTGATTTTATCAGTGGCCATTAGTTTTTTGAGTTTGAACTGAATCCTCTCTTGTTTTCAAGAGTTTAGGAATAAGATCAAAAGTCCCAACCCTATAATCTGACTCCAACTCCCACTAGAGAGTTCTAGTGTGTCTGAGGCCCAGGTAGTCTCCTGAGGTTATCTAGCCCCTCATCAATATGTGGGTTTGTTTTGAAATGGCAAGTCTCATGTCATTCATAAACCCCTCGATGGCCAAAGGGCTTTGATATAAAAAGCAAAAACTACTACAACTGCCCAGGACCCCCTTTGACAGGAATAGAAGCAAAGACTAAGTCTTCCATCATACCACACTCTCTTATAGTTGAAAGATTTATGATCTGGGAGTGATAGAAGGGATGCAAAAATAGTTGAGAGAAGAAAACTGACTTTGGAGTTGTTTCCCATTCTGCCATGGCAGGAGATTCATATTCCTTTTAGCATTCATCTTTTAATATAAGCTGTACTTAAAGTAATTTGTATGAGATTATTTATATTTAGGATGTGAAAGAAAACATCTTCTGCATACATATTGTCTACACACATATGCATAAACATGTACACTAAGGTTAGAATATTATATTTCCTTTTCTAGCTACAGGAAATTATACTCATTTTGACAAAGGAACTCTGCTCTTAGAGAATCAACTTTAGTCATTTCCGATAACGTAATTATGTTAGCAATTTAATGAAGAAATTTGTCAGAGCTTGAGGTGAAAATAAAAATAAAAATGGGGCAAGATTGCTCCTGGAATAGCTTTTGAATTGCGTGTCACCGCGGATGATGAAAACTCAAGAGAGAGCGTGGTCTGTTTACAAGGTGCTTGACAGTTGCTAAAAATGGCAATGTCAGAGAGTCTTTGAGATCATCATTAATTCATTCATCTCTACTATTCAACCTGTTCCTCCCTGAGCGTCATAGCCATGTGAGCCTGCTTAGAAATACATCCTTTCAACATGAGTGTCTGTCCCTTCAAAGTCCTTTCATAAGAGTGAAAGCAGAAAGTATCTGTACTATATTATACTAAGAGTGAAGTGTAGAAGAGGAGTGCCCGTGGGGGCTCATGCCTGTAAGCACAGCGCTGGGGAAAAGTGTGCTAAGACTTGAGCCTAGGCTAAAGAGTGAGACCCTGGAATAAAAATCCAGAACAACATACTTTCTAACTTGATTATTTTGGAGGATATGGCTATGTGTTATGATAAAAATAATTTTTACATTAAAAGAGACTAAGACCTTTGCTGGACCTCAAAGCCAGCATTAATAATGCATCTTAAGGTCATTGAAGACTGTTTTCCTATTGTGTACTCAGCCTGTTTGTTTAACTAGCCTTTAAGTGAACAATATAACAACCAACCTTGCTTGCTTTGAATTTCCCATGTAATCAGCTTTTATAGGCTAAACCAATGTATAGCTGTGATCTTCAGTATTCTTTCCTGCCCATGATCCAAGAGTAATGCATGCACGTTAGAACATGTGTTATGATAATCATTTGCTAAAAATAGAAACTGCAAGCTAAAAGCAGTCTTATAAAGTGGACAACCACCATAAATGTTAAACAAAGCATTCAGATATGGCTTGATAATATTTATTTGATATTTATCACTGATACAGTCAGTGACTTGATCCCTTGTAAAATTTTGTTAAAGATTTCTGTGAAGTATCCTCCATTCCTTTCCCCATGTGATACTTTCTGTGCTGTTCAATAAAAGAGATCACAAAACTTTTGTTTGGGATGAACATACAGGGTCAAACAGATGGACAGATTTGAAAGGCAACCTTCAGACAGGTATAGATCCAGACTCATAAAACAGGCTGACAGGATGAGGGAAGACACAGGAGACTGAGTTAGAGAATTCAAATCTGGGCTTGCTCTTAGTCAAGTGATACCAAGAGGAAGTGCTCTGAGTTCTGCCCTTAATTCGACACCAATGCATTATTGGTGACTCTGAGTTTATTATTAATGCATTGAAAGAAACGCAGGAAGAAAGTTGGGATGTTGGGGTCATAAAGTGAGGTTTATTTTTGCCTCCCCTTCTAATCTTTCTTTGAGTCTTCTTTTTTTTACCTTTGTCTCCTTCCACAGTCTTTTTCCTAATCAAGGGATGCCCCCTTCTTTTCCTGTGTCCATGGGGAGTGGTTTATCTGGTCAGTCCCAAAAGTTGAAGACTATAAGACTTTCAAGAAGGGCAATGAAAAGATTTGCCCCATCTTGGGATTTTCTGCCCGTTTCTCAATGTGGATAGAGATTTGAGATGGGCAAGTCTTCTTTTTCCTTAAGGTCAGCCTTGAATAAATACCTTCCACCAAAATCTACCCTGAACTTTCAGTGACTGGAGGACAGAGAGCAGTATAGTCTTTAGAGTCCAGTAGTACTTTCTCCATCTAAAAGAATCAACTGACGTGGACTGATGGAGTGGAGGAGCTGACAGAGATATTGTCGGACCTCATGTTTCCTCCACCTGGAAGGATAATACCTATAGGCTCTAAGCTTGCTCTCTAAAGCCAGAGAAAACTAATCTTTCATGTAACAACATTTTAAAATACCAAAGATATTCTAAGATTTTTATATTCTATCAAAATTCTATGTCCCATCTTCCTCTCATTATTTTAAACCTTTGTACATCCTTCATCCCTATGGGATGGTATTTGAATCTCCTTTTGAAATGACATTTCCATTAGTCAGTGTTGAGCCTGAAGCTAGCAGGATACACAAGAACCCTGGGCAGATCAGAATATACAGAACTTGTGAGCAGATCAGGGTACATCAGTGCCCCCATCTCCTCTTGCCTGGAGACAGAAGTCAAGACTGATTGAACAAGTCTCTAAAAGAGCAGTGGTCTTTTTCCCTTCTTAATGGGAATCATAAATGTATTGGACATAAATATGAACTTGGCCATCTGACTTTTGGTAAAAATAAAATCCATTTTAGAAGCTATCAAAAGGGATCAAAGTAAACCCTGTGCAGTGGCCATCTTAGGCCGAGGCCTGTATGGAATGAAGTCTTCTAGCAATGCTGAGAGAGGGCCTCACCTCAGACAACCTGACTCTGAACCCAAGAGCACAGCTTTCATATCTTTCAAACCGTGATCTTGAAAATGTAAGTTTGAGACTTCTTACTCTTGCCATTGCCCAAGATTGTATTCCATCCAGTTGAGGGCATGTGGAATTTGAGACAAGGTCTTACTTATGTGTCCCAGGATAGCATCAAACTCAACAATCCTTCTGGCTCAGCATCCTCAGTGCTGAAATTACAAGTGTACAACTGTTTCAGACAGGGTCATAAGGACCGGTTTATGTTTAGACAACAGGCAATGATATGAATACCCAGCTTGGGCCAAGATGGCTAACATTGGACATCTGTGGGACTATGAGTCAGCAAAAAGTGGTGGGCACCAAATGTCCATGAAAGTATGTAGTGATGTAATGTGTTATGTAACTATTTCTGAAAAAAATGCTACTTTTGTGTGATTTTTTTTTTTAAGTATGGTCAAACCAGAGACCTCAGCTTCCCTAGCCTGCCTGCAAATGCCTATCTGCAGACCTATGAGTCAACCTCTGTGTGACCTGTGTAGCAGTCTATGTGTGTGCCAATATGTACCTGGGCGCCTGCCTGCATCTGACCACCTAACAGTCTATAAAGCAACCTTCACCCAGAGTGAATAAAGCATGTTTTCTCTGCCTGAGATTCCATGTGAGTCTCCTCCTTCCCTGGCATCACAGCAGGCATCTTGAGGCACCACAGTCAGCTTGTTTAGATTCCATCCACATCGGGTGTGGTGGCACACGCCTTTAATCCTAGCACTCGGGAGGCAGAGGCAGGTGGATTTCTGAGTTCGAGGCCAGCCTGGTCTACAGAGTGAGTTCCAGGACAGCCAGGGCTATACAGAGAAACTCTGTCTTAAAAAACAAAAACAACAACAAAAAAAAATCCTCCCACAAGGCTTCTTGTTTTCTCTGTTAAAATACTGTCATTTCACCAGCTTATGTTGCTTTCCCCATTACATTACATGGAAAAGTGCCAACTCATGACCTCTAAACTGAATATCCTCTATCAGAAACCTTGCATTTCATGGCTGCCTTTTAATAGCAACCAGTGCAGATGATATAGGACCCAAGGGTCAGGTAACAATCTCAGTGGGGATCAAGTGCCTAAGTATTGACTTAGATGCTGAACCCTCTGAAATCATCCTTCTGAACAGAGTGCGTCTGAGCAGTGGAAGTGAAGGCAAAATCTTTACTCCTGCAAGTGTCATCTTGGTCTGGCTTGAAGGAGAGGAGCAGAAAGCTTGTGTGCCTGGGAGAAGACACTTAAGAGGATGTTCTTCATCCTCACCCATCCAGCTTGGTGGAAAGAACTTTACTAGAGACAGTGAATACAAAGTTGCATTTCAGAAAAGGCATAAGCAAAGTTAAATTCCTCCGTCTCAAACTACATCACAACATGAAGGCAAAGAGAACAAAATGAATTTCCACCTGGACATGGTACCTAAGTTCTCATTTTTGCTACTCTTGCTTACTGACCATCCCCATGGCTGTACCTTTCCTTGGCAGATTAGGATATGACCCTTGCCTCTTCTCACATAAGCCACAGTACAAGTGCACAAAGCTCATTTCAACTAAAACACCAAGGAATGAACAGCTGGTGGTTCTGATAAAATGAGAAATGTAACCCTGAAAAGAGCTTTCTGGAGAAATCAATGTGAAGGAAAATCAAAGAGCTTATCAGTCTCAAACCTCAAACTTGAATTGCATTTGTGCTGGAGGTAATAGAGAAGTGACTATACTGCTTAAAGAGATGAGAAGTCTATTATAAAGAAAAGAAACCCAAAGATAGGCAGTGTATGGCCAGTATGATTATTCATTATGGGCCCTTACACCTTTGTCTTTATCTCTTCCCCATTGATTTCCATCTCCAAAGTTATTTTACATTTTAATATGGCAATTAGAGTTCCAGACTTTGGGTTTTCTTTCTAAACCAAAAAGATTAAAGCAAATT
Organism: Mus minutoides; assembly: GCA_902729485.2. Classification (NCBI taxonomy): domain Eukaryota; kingdom Metazoa; phylum Chordata; class Mammalia; order Rodentia; family Muridae; genus Mus; species Mus minutoides. Next base: position 41,617 of record LR752693.1, read on the forward strand.
TCACAGGGCAGAGGCAAAAAGATACTTTCTGCTATGTGATCTCCTCTTAGAGAACTTTTCCAAGACGTCTATTCTTCAACTTCTACTTTGATCTCATTGATCATTTCCTGGTTATAGGTTAAGGCAGGTGGAGTGCCATGATATTTAGTGGGACAGGATATCACCCTGAACAAAAACAAACAAACAAAAAAATATGTCTACTATATAACAAAGATGACAGTTGAATTTGAAAACAAGACTGATTCAGTAATAATGTTCTTGAGGCTAGAGCTAGAGATAGGAAGGAAGGAAAATCTCAATATCTTTATAGTATTTCCCTTCCTTGCCTACCTTGGAGCTCTCCATGAGTGAGTAGGACTATCTATCAGGCTGCCCAGGAACACCAATCATATTTCCCAAACTCTCTCTCTCTCTCTCTCTCTCTCTCTCTCTCTGTGTGTGTGTGTGTGTGTGTGTGTGTGTGTTGTGTGTGTATGTGTGTATGTGTGTGTGTATGTGTGTATGTGTGTGTGTGTCTGTGTCTGTGTGTATATGTGTGTATGTGTATGTGTGTACATTTGTATATGTGAGTGCAGGAACATGTATGGAGCTCAGAATTACTCATCCTTGCCACCCATCTTGCTTAAGAGAGGATCTCTTTGTCATTTGCCTCTGAGTATACTGGGCTAGCAAGCACATGAGCTTCAAGGGAGTCTCTTGTCTCTGCCTCCCATCCCACTGTAGGAGCATGGAGATTACAAATTCATGCTACCTAGTCTGACTTTACATGGGCTCTAGGGATTCAAACTTGGACCATCACACTTGCACAGTGAGAAGTTCACTTGCTGAGCTGTCTTCTCAGCTCCATAATTTGTTTTTGATAATGTTCTGCATTGGGCAAGAGACATAAATTTTTCATATTATTTGTGAGAGTCAATTGTCTCTCCCTTTACTCCATTTTTTAGAAAAGGTCTTACTGTGTAGACCAGGTTAATCTTGAATTCATAGAGATCTGCCTTCCTCTGCCTCCTAAGTGCTGGAATTAAAGACATATTCACATCAGCAACCAATTGTTTATCCCAAAAAGCCATAAATTTAATTTCTGTGTTACAGTTGTATGTTAATAGTCATCCCCAGTGAAGAAAACACCACATGCTTATCCAATTTCAAATGGTCAGTCCTAAAAACATACATAGAAATAACATTATATAGATTGAACAGGTTATATTCAGGAATGTATAAGCATACACTTATATGTGTGTATCAACAGTTAATGACTTTAAAAGAGAACAAGGAAGGCATATGGGAGGTGTTGGAGAGAAGAAATGGAGGGGAAATGATGTAAGTATATTGTAATCTTAAAAATAAAATAAATTTTGTTTCATAAAAAGAAAATCTAATTCTGGCTTTCAGATTCCTGGAACAGGGATCCGAAAACCCTTGGGACTGTCTGAGTTACAGGATTGTCTTTTGTTATTCACAATAAGCCCCATCCCACCATACTTGAACTCACACTCATGAGGAATCAATTACATGATGGAACTTTCATCCCTACCTTCTAACTTCTTGACCTCTCCAGAAGAAAGGAGCTATAGACAGGGTTAATCACCAAAGCCAGTGATTTAACCAACCATGTCTATGTGTTCTTGTTTGCTTCTTGTTGCTATGATGAACTCTATAGCAAAAAAAAAAAAAAAAAAAAAAAAAAAAAAAAAAAAAAAAAAAAAAAAAAAAAAAAAAAAAAAAAAAAAAAAAAAAAAAAAAAAAAAAAAAAAAAAAAAAACTTAGGAGAAGAAAAGGTTTATTTCAGTTTACAAATTATAGTTCATCATTAAGAGATACCAGGGCATAAATTCCAACAAAAGGAGCTTAAAGCAGAAAATATAGAGGAAGGCTACTTACAAGCTTATCCCCCCTGGTTTACCTTGACTACTGTTCTTATAAAGCCATGGCCCATTAGCCTAGGGATGGTATCTCCCAAAGTGGTCTGGCCCTCCTACATCAAATAGCCCTACAGACAAGCCCACATGCCAGTCTGATAGAAGCAATTGCTCAATTGAACTTTCTCCTTCTCGGGTATGTCAGGTTGACCTTTGAAAAAAACTGTAACACTATGTAATAAAGCCTCTTTTTAAAACCTGAACTCTGGAGTTCGGAGACATTCTGAACTGTTAGTAACATAATGATACCTGAGGGTGAAGTGTCTGGAGAAAGGTTGGAATCTCCAATCTCCTCTTCTACATTGTCAACATAAAGACTACAGCTCACATCTTTTTTTTTTCTTTTATTAAATATTTTCTTTATTTACATTTAGAATGCTATCCCAAAAGTTCCCTATGCACTCTCCCCGCCCTGCTCCTCTACCCACTCACTTCCACTTCTTGGCCCTGGTGTTCCCCTGTATTGGGGCATATAAAGTTTGCAAAACCTAGGAGCCTCTCTTCCGAATGATGGCCAACTAGGCCATCTTCTGCTACATATGCAGCTATAGACACGAGCTCTGGGGGTACTGGTTAGCTCACATCTTAAAGGAAGTAATGGATTTATTCTGGAACTATTTTGAGTGACCTTGGCCTAGGAACATAGATTTAGGTTGTCCCAAATTCTGTGTTCCAAGGTGGAAACAGTCTCACGGATTTTTATAGTTTTACAAAACAAAGAAACCCATAAATCAAGGCAATTTTAAAATTCATTGGTGGGTGCACAAGAGAGGTGGGTACAACAAGATGGAGTAAGTATTCTATTAGCCCAAGATGCTAACTAATGGCATCCCTCGCTCTTGGATAGGCAGAAGTGAATGTTCTGCTAAAGTAATAGCTTCCAAGAATCTTATGTTTATAATCAGGAGGTGTTAATTCAGATACAGAGTGGAGCAAGAAGTGGCTGTTCCAGAAGACTAAAACTAGCCCAAGATGTAGAAATTAACCTCTGAATCTACAACATTCCTATCTCTCCACAGCACTGAGGTTCCAATCGGTCCAACAGTCTCTGAAGACACAGATACTCCTTCTAGGAATTTTTGTTCACAGCCAGACACAGCTACTTCTCAGGAATTTTCATTCATAGTATCTTGCCCTATACCTTTCATGTTTCTCAGTCATATTTAAGATAAAGCATTAATAACAAGTAAGCTGACTTCCAAAGCTATGAGTTGTTCTTACTAATTATGAAGAGAGAACTGTAAAAACGCTTGATTTGCAGCCCGGTCACATTCTGAAGCTAATGTGTGAAGTAGAGAATAGTCTTGTGGGGGTGAGTTTTTAATATGTGGGGCGTTTACTAAGTTCAGATGGTGTCTTGATTGAATGGATGAGTTGATGCCTGGAAAGTTGAGTAGTTGCTTAATGTAAAGAAATTCCCCATGTGTGATATGAAAAGTTGACTAGAAGAGTGGTGTGTGTGTGTGTGTGTGTGTGTGTGTGTGTGTGTGTGTGTGTTTAATCTTTTTTTTTTTTTGGATATTTTCTTTATTTACATTTCAAATGTTATTCTCTCTCAGTCTCCCTCCCTCCCGGAAAATCCTATTACATCCTCCCTCCCCCTGCTTCTATAAGGGTGTTCCTCCACCCACCTCCCTGCCCTCCATTTTCCTACACTGGGCCATCTATTGAGCCCTCTCCTCCCTTTGATACATGACAAGGCCATCCTCTGCTACATATGCATGTGTACTCCTTTGTTCATAGCTTAGTCCCTGGGAGTTCTGGAGGGTCTGGTTGGTTGATATTGTTGTTCTTCCTATGAGGTTGCAAACCCCTTCAACTCCTTCAGTTCTTTCTCTAACTCCTCTATTGGGGACCCTGCGCTTGATCCAATAGCTAGCTGTGAACATCTGCCTCTATATTTGTAAGGCTCTGAGAGGGCATCCACAATAGTGTCTGGTCTTGGTACCTGTATATGGGATGAATCCCCAGGTGGGACAGTCTCTGGGTGGCCTTTCCTTCCATCTCTGCTCCACAATTTATTTCTATATTTGCTCCTGTGAGTATTTTGTTCCCCTTCTAAGAAAGACCGAAGCACCCACACTTTGGTCTTCCTTCTTATTGAGCTTAATGTGGTCTGTGAATTGTATACTAGTTATCTGGAGTTTCGGGGCTAATATCCACTTATCAGTGAGTGCATACCATGTGTGTTCTTTTGCAATTGGGTTATCTCACTCAGGATGATATTTTCTAGTTCTATCCATTGGCCTAAAAATTTCATGAATTCATTGTTTTTAATTGCTGAGTATTACTCCATTGTGTAAATGTACCACATTTTCTGTATTTATTCCTCTGTTGAAAGACATCTAAGTTCTTTCCAGCTTCTGGCTGTTACAAATAAGACTGCTATGAACATAGTGGAGCATGTGTCCTTATTATATGTTGGAGCATCTTCTGGGTATATGCTCAGGAGTAGTATAGCTGGGTCCTCAGGTCCAATTTTCTGAGGAACTGCCAAACTGATTTCCAGAGTGGTTGTATCAGCTTGCAATCCCACCAGCAATGAAGGAGTGTCCTTCTTTCTCCACATCCTCACCAGCATCTGCTGTCACCTGAATTTTTGAACTTATCCATTCTGACTAGTGTGAGTTGGAATCTCAAGGTTGTTTTGATTTGCATTTCCCTGATGACTAAGGATGTTGAACATTTCTCCAGGTACTTATTGGACATTTAATATTCCTCAGTTGAAAAATCTTTGTTTAGCTCTGTACTCCATTTTTAACAGGTTTATTTGGTTCTCTGGAGTCTAACTTCTTGAGTTCTTTGTATATATTGGATACTAGCCCTCTAAAGGATGTAGGATTGGTAAAGATCTTTTCCCAATGTGTTGGTTGCCATTTTGTTCTGTTGACAGTGTCCTTTGCCTTTACAGAAGCTTTGCAATTTTATTTGCATTTGCCGATTCTTGATCTTAGAGCATAAGCCATTGGTGTTCCTTTCAGGAAATTTTCCCCTGTGCCCATGTGTTCCAGGCTCTTCCCCACTTTTCTTTGACTGTTGTGTCAATGTTTTCTAAGGTATCTTCTGCACCTGAGATTCTCTCTTCTATCTCTTGTATTCTGTTGGTGATGCTTGCATCTATGACTCCTGGTCTCTTTCTTAGGTTTTCTACCTCCAGTGTTGTCTCCCTTTATGATTTCTTTATTGTTTCTATTTCCATTTTTAGATTTTGGATGGCTTTGTTCATTTCCTTTACCTGTTTGGTTGTGTTTTCCTGTAGTTCTGTAAGGGATTTTTGTGTTTTCTCTTTAAGGGCTTCTACCAGTTTACCTGTGTTCTTCTGTATTTCTTTAAGTGAGTTATTTATGTTCTTCTTAAAGTCATGTATCATTATCATGAGAAGTGATTTTAGATCCGTGTCTTGCTTTTCTGGTGTGATGGTGTATCCAGGACTTCCTATGGTGGGAGAATTGGGTTCTGATGATGCCAAGTAACCTTGGTTTCTATTGCTTATGTTCTTATGCTTGCCTCCTGCCATCTGATTATCTCTAGTGCTCTCTGCCCTCACTATATCTGACTGGAGCCTGTCCTTCCTGTAATCTTAGTTGAGTCAGAACTCCTCAAAGTCCAGCTCTCTCTGTGATCCTGTGATTCTGAGATCCTATGATCCTGAGATTCTGGGTGTGTTCGTGGGAGTCGAGCTCCCTCTGAGACCCTGAGATCCTTGTGTGGCCAAACTCCTGGGATCCTAGAATCCTGGGATCCTGGGTGTGCTAGAGCATCTGGGAGTGGTGCCTCTGCTGTAGGACTGGCTGCAGAGTTCATGTCCAAGGTAAACCAGTGTAGGCCAGAAGGAACCCGATCCACTGCTTGGGCGGATGAGGTTCCTGTGTGCCTGGATCCTGCTGGACCCAGTTACTCCTGGTGGTGTTGGAACAGATGTGTTCTACTCACCCCTGATCCTAAGATCCTGAGCATGCTAGAGTGACTGGGAGTGGAGCCTCCTCTGTGGGCTGTGGGACTGGCTGCTGAGTTTGAGCCCAAGGTGCAGGCCGGAAAGTGTGTTTAATCATTCTATGCAGAAATTTGGAAATAGCAATTCACCATGCCTTTTTGAAATACAACTTAATCAAGCTCACAAGATACACATGGGCAAGATAACTTATAGAAAATGACTGTGTTTGACTTTAATTTAGCAGTTCTGTCACTATTGGGTTATGTCTTAATCTAACCTAGTTTTTAAAAGGAAAAAAAGGTGCCTATTTATAGAGGATTTCCAAGGCGATTAAGAGGTTATAAAAGATACTTGGTTTCCGGGACTGGAGAAAAAGCTTAGTTAGTAAAGTTCTTTCCTATAAGTATGGTTCCCAGAGACTACAGGATTTTTGTTTGTTTGGGGAGGGATATTTTTTATATTGTTTTATATAAAGGCATGCAGAGATAGGCATGCAGAGATAGGCATGCAGAGATAGGCATGCAGAGATAGGCATGCAGAGATAGGCATGCAGAGATAGGCATGCAGAGATAGGCAGATCTTTGGAGCCTGACATCTAATCAGACAAGTCAACATGGAGTTCCAGGCCAGTAAGAAACAATAATAAGAGGAATGACACCTGAGGATTTTCTCTGGCTTCTAAACATGAACACATGTCTTCACTGCCCTACACCACCACCACTACCCAGCAGTTCCACCACCACCACCACCACAATTCTAACAACAACAACAACAACAACAACAACAACAACAACCCATCACCACCACCACTACCTACCACTGCCACAACCTCACCACCACCAAAACCCCACCAACAACAACAACAACCACCACCATGATCACAACCCTACCACCTTTATCACACTACCACTACCACCACAAACCCAACATCACAACCCACAAAGAGATATGATTTCTGATCAGACAGTTTGAATATTAGACAAAATTTTCTTTCATCCAGAAAACTGGCCTTAAGGGACTAGAGAAATGTTTCAGTGGTGAAGATCCAAGTACTGCTGTTACAGAGGACTGAATTCAGTCCCCAGTTGACAACTCCCTGTGATTCCTGCTCCAGGGAATCTGATGCTCTCTGTTGAAGTCTGCAAACACATGCATTTAAAAGCATAGCCCCATGCAATATTTAGATTCTTTTAAATCTTCTATCCAAAGAACTGGCTTTTAGAGTCAAAGGTATAGGCCATAACATGTTTATGAGGTTCAGACTTTAAGAGGTGCAAATGCCAGGGCAGGACTGGATGCCATAGTGGCCATTGTTGTCATAGGCTTATTAACTCTCTCTGCAGTAAGGCATCTGGGATGGTCTGTTTCCAAACTTATGGCTTAACCATCTACTTAGAAAAGAAACAAAGCGAAGGTGATGGTTTTGAAATGTTGGCGTCTGACAATTGTTTTGCTGAGACAAGTCTTGAAAACGTTGATAGAAGTATAAATGATACTTGTCCCAATTCTGAATCTGGACCTAAATGTATGAGACTTACTGTCTTCATATCGTAATGAAGTTTAATCTGACTAGATATATACTGCTGGTACTTGTGGAGTGTGACCATTGTCATGGCTACTGAATCTCCTGTACCTATTCCCTTGCTTCTCAATACAGATCTAACTGGCTCAAAAGCCCGGATCCTGATTCTGACCAGCTCTTCCGCATGGTGGCCGAGGTCTTCATTCTGTGGTGTAAATCTCATGTAAGGATACACCTGGGTTTTGGATTTAGAATGGTTTTGACAAGTATATATCTGGAGAAGCTTTCTTTTAATGCTTTTGTTTGTTTGCTTGTTTGTTTGTTTTTCTCCATTATCTTCCTCTACCTTGCCCTGGTCTAGAACTTCAAGAGGGAAGAGCAAAATTTTGTGATTCAAAATGAAATTAATAACTTGGCATTTTTAACTGGAGACAGCAAAAGCAAGATGTCAAAAGTAAGTCTTTAGAATTCCATCTCAAGGATGCTTCAGCCTTGACCTCAGCCTTGTCTTGGATCTAGGTCCTGTTCTGTGGGGCTTAAATAACACACTGATCTTAGGTTCCACATAAAACCAGCAACCTCTATTGCTGTTTCACACACAGTGTGCCAGAAGAAGTTCCCGTTGAACAGCAGCAGCATCATGCTTTGCAAATAAAGGGGTGCTTGTATACCAAAAAGTTGAAGTTTCAACACTTGCCCAAGGCATTTGAGAGGTCCCCAAACAGACACTGCTGTGAATGGCTTTAAAATAGAAGTGTGTCCAGTACAGTCACACTGCAAAAGCACAAGTGTGCAAAGCTGCCTTCTGATGGGTCAGGAGGAAATGACCTTGCCTTTACACCTCCTCAGCATGCACCCTGGCTTCACGCTTGTTTTCCTTCTGTTTGAAATGCCAGCATCTGTTTTATCCCAGATGTGCTGACCTCCTAATGCCTATGTTCATTTTTCCATGACATTTGCCCTCACGAAAACAAATGTCTGTCCATCTCCCTGCAGGAGATATTTGAAAGAGGGCCTGTCACTCTACTGGCTAGGGAAGAAGCTAACCTATAGGAGGGAAAGGGAACTTGCATCTCATTCTCAGTCAGCTCTATACAATGAAGCTTCATTGTCTTGACTGGAGGGAATTGCTAGCCACGCTTCTTCAATTACACATACAAAAGCCAAGTCTCCTTACATGTGATGTCTTGTTACTGGCATTGTGGCTTACTCTTGGCCCTGTTTCCCTGAGAACTGTGCCTTGGGGAGGTTTGGCTTGTATGTCAAGTGTAAATAGCCTGTAATAGCTGAGAGACAGCCATCTCGTGGCTGGCATGGTGCTGCCTGTAAGGAACACAGAGGTGGAGTGTGCATGAGGACCCCTGAGAAGTGAAAGGTAAGTCTGGCAAGATGGGAATCGTGGGCTTGTAGGGAGGGCCTTGAGCACCTTTCTAGTAACCATTTGGGATGGACAACCAGCATCTTGGCATAGCAGGAAAGAAACTATTATGACACCACAATAATAATAAAATAATCTAAATACCTGAGACTATACCAAGTGGGGCAGCTGGCTCCAGTCATCTCCAGCCTCTTCTGTCGTTCATCTGTTTTAACACTAGCACTTCTTCTAGTATCCAAAATTTGACTGTAGAGTTTACAATCTACTCTCCAATACACATTAGAGTACACTTTTAACATATGCTGCCAAATAAAGTTGACAGTGAACTGTGTTCATATACAAAGCAGACAGATTACACTCAAGGAGAAGAATCTTGACTGCAGTGGGATTTTATGGTGTCTCCTTTGCTGCTTTAGATACACTTACCTGGTGTTCCACATTCCTTTTGCATTTACCTGTTGATAGACACAGCTGTTCACTTGGGGACCACAAGCCCAGGCTTCCCAGACTCCAGCTTATCTAAAATACCTTTGCAGAGTCCTCTTGTGGCCATCACAAGCTGTCCCTTTAACCCAGATTTCCTACCCAAATTCAGTAAATCCCAGGCAGATGTCATGCTATCATTTACACTGGGTAGATCCTCTGGCTGAGGACTGACCCATCCTGGGCAATCTGATACAAGGATCTAAATCCCTGATGAGCAGGAATGGGGAAAGCCATCTCATGGGGAAAGCCATCTCATGGGGAAAGCCATCTCAGCGCTCTAGTGAGGACTGCATCTTCACAGACTTTGAGATTAGAAAAGAATGAAGCAGTAGAATCCCATTTCACAACTCATCCACTAAAAAACTAACATAACATTCTATTTCTTCATGATGCTGAATGAGGAAAGAGGGCATTTGCCTGGTCAGAGAATGTTCTTGCTCAAAGCATGGGTATTCCCCTCTTGGAAGGGTCGTCTTCAAGAGCAAACTGCTGCATGTTCACCAAGGCTCGACGCCAATCGTCTCTGAGCATTTTGCATTCACACCAACCCTATTGCCTCAGAACAGAGAAAATAGTAGTAAAAAGACAGAAATAAAAGGAAAACACCTGTGGTTGTGGTGTGCCAACCAGGGCTTTGTTTCATTCACTTAATTCCTCGGAGTCCAGCTTTCCAATCTGTATAATGGGGTTGAGCTTACAATCCCAAGAGAGTCTGGTTAAAAGTCAGTTTTTAGCAGCAGCTGTCAGAGATAGAATATCATTTGATGACCACTTTAAGACAGATTCATTGCCTCCAATAAATAGCTATTTCTGGTATCTGAGGATAGAAAGCTATCTGTGGGAAGCCAGGGAAGGGATTCCCTATCAGTTGACTCCCTCTTGCCCTTGCTTCTGTCTGTACGATGACATGTTCTCTGCAACCTTGTCTGAATGGGCGCTTGTCACCAACGCTTGCCTCTGTCTCTGTTCTTGGTTGCACTCTTATAAGAGGTCTTCGGTGCATATGGAGGTCTTGGTGGAGGCATCCATCTGTGAATGCTGCATGCCACACCCTGTGTCCATCATGCCTGAAGGCAAGGAAGCACCAAAAAATATACAGTGGGCCACGCCATTCCCACCCAGTTATTCTAAAATCCCTTCAAAGATAGATTATTTTGCTGGCAACTAACACAGATTTTTTTTTTTGGAAAGCTCATTGTATATTTTGTTTATATAGCACACGTTTGTGGATATATATTTAGCTCGTGTGACTAGCTGAGCAAATGTTTTGGCTCGGTTTGGTTTTTAAATGTCCTTTGTTTTCTGACGATACGCCGGCAGCTTCCTCGGAGGGGAATGGTAAGTTAGAAGGCATTTAGCCAAAGAAATATTAAGCCGGTCCTTGACCAATATTATAAACACTAAGATAAAACATTGGGATACA
>LR752693.1:52378-65259 GCA_902729485.2 Mus minutoides
AAAAAAAAAAAAGTAAAAAAAAAAAAAAACATTGGGATACAAGAATCAGGGTGTGTTTTTAGTGGGTTGAAAAAGGACAGGAATTGTCTTGTGAAGGTATATTTGCATCTTTCAAGAGCACACAAAATTATGTGTGAGTTTTGTTCAATGCACACACACACACACACACACACACACACAGCATTCTCTTTCACTTCCTTGCTCTGCTGTGCATCCTTTCTTCTGTTTTCTTTGTTCTTACATTTTTGAAGCATCTCACATTCATATTCTCTCTGTATCTCTCTCTCCCTCCCTCCCTCCCTCTCTCTCTTTCCCACTTTCTTTCCCTTTTTACCTCTGTTGCTCTTATGCACACACTACCACTTCTTCTCTAGTCCCTCTCCCTTCCCTCCTTCCTCTCCCCTTTTCTCATGATCTCCAACCCCCCTGCACACTCTCCCTCTCCTTCCCCACCCCCTACACTATTACTCAAACTAATTTCCAGAAATTTTTCCTCTAACATCTCATGGTGAGCTGACTTACAATCACTTCACTCCCAGTCTCTGTAATGTAACAACTTCCTGCAGTGCAGGTCTGCCTGTGATCAAAACCTGATGTGAGCCCCCTGCGCTCTTGTGGAACAGACAATGCCAGGCAATGTACCTTCATCTCACTCCCATATCTCAGGAAAACATGAAGACTGCAGAGTCCGGGGGTTTTTTGTTTGGTTCCCCCACCCACACACCTTAAGAGCTACATAGAAAGTCACGTGCTTGATCATAAAGTACTTCTGTAGTTCATGACCTAAGAGCAGATAGGTGAAGTTGTTTTGAGGGCGTATAAACTGCAATTGGGGAATTACCACGAGATATTTAAACTTAGCCATATGTGAAGAATAAAGGCATAGCCTTCAGGATGTAGGAACCTTTGACTTAAAGCATGTCTAAAAGTTGCAGTGTAAGACTCCAGAGGCTCTGTTGTTTAGGTAGTGGTGTAATCCTAAATTTTTCTGTAGGATTACGGGACCCCTACCCATCCTTCTCTCACTTTACCTCCCTCTGCCTCTCTCTCTTCCTCCTTCCCTCTGTTTAGAGACAGAGTCTTACTATGTAGTCTGGGCTAACCTCAGATTCTACCATGCAGGCCAAGCTGTCCTTGAGCTCTTCTATCTGCCGCAGCCTCCAGTGCTGACATTAAAAGTGTGCATCGTCATGTCCAGCCCAAAAGTTTCGCATGGTCTCTCTGTCGTCACTACTGCTTGTTTTGTTCCTCTGCTTTCAGTGCTTTAAATGGAAGTCAGGGCCCTGTGTAAACTATGCAAACCCCAACCCTTCAAATAATTTTAAAAATATATTTTTATCAGTGGCAAATAACCAAGATGAAAAGGGGTCCAGGTTTTGTTTCATTTTGTTTGTTTTCTTGCTATGTATGCTTTTGAGAAGCTTGGTTTAGTTTTAATTTTAGATTATTTTTTAAGAGAGAGAGAAGAACATAAAGTTGGTCAGGTAGAGAGGTGGAGAAGCTCTGGGGGGAATTGGGGGAAGAGGAAAGAATAGGATCAAAATATATTGAATGAAAAAAAAATTTTAAGATTAAAAAAAGAAAAATGCTAAAATAGCACATTAGGCTAATAATGTTTTCTATATCAAATGTACCAAATGACCTCAACAGGCATTGCCTTTAACTTGCTTCTCTGTTCTCCTGCAGATGATAATGTGGTGGGTGGGAGAAATTAAAACCTGAGGTCTTTGGGTATATGCCAATTGTCCGAAGCCCCATGTGGTTAAAGGAAGCAGAACTGGAGACAATGTAGTTTTCAAGAGTTTCTGCGAGTAGGTATTATGGGTGGAATCTACAAAGCATACACTCTGGAAGGCTGGTCTCTGAGGTAACTTCCTTCCCAGCCAGAAGTGTTTGACAAAGATATATATATATATATATATATATATATATATATATATATATATATATATATATATAATTCTTCACAGGCAAATTAACCTACATCCTAACCTTCCTCAGTCTTCATGCTATGCTTACGTGAAGTGTTGAGTTTCTGTAGTGCTGACTGAGCCTAAGAAGCTATGAATAACATGCTGCCTGATGCCTTGGATCCCTGCTTTTACTGACTGACTCTTCTCCTTGTTTCTTTCCTTTTGTCTTCCCACACAGGCCATGCAAGTAAAGGTACAGGTCAAATGCATGATGTGTCTTTTCTGTCCTAGTATTAGTGGTGTCAGGCTCTGTCCCCCTCTGCGCTGTGATCACCATGGGGGTAGTACATGTAGATTTTCCAACCTGTGGGTCCCCAGGGAAGGCAACATACTACCTGTCAGAGTGAATGTAGGTCTATGTAATCTTGGAATGGAGAAGCCAGGCAAGCCTTGCCTTAGCCATGGTCTCCTTGCTACCTCTGCTCCCTTATCCAGATGCCTTCTCTGTTAGCTTGGCAGCTGCCGTACTGCCAGAGACAGGCCTGGCAGGGCTCAGGAGCTTCAAAGCCTCACTCTTCTGCCGTGGTACCAGGTTCAGATTTCTAATTTCTGTTAGTGACCCCCTCCCCCAGCCCTTTTTATTATACACATGCTCTGCCTCTGATTTAAGCTCCCATGATTCGAAGAGAGTCTCCCAGGGACTGCACTCAAGTCTGAAATCAGCAGATGATGTTAAGCTTGTGCACAAAATGCACATGATGCAGGAACTTTCCAATTGTTCCTGAAGTTTATTGTGTAGAAATTCTTCTCCTTCTGTTCAATAATGAATATCTAAAGCTATTGTTCCAAGCCCTCTGACCCAAAGTATGTGTTGGGAAAGGGGAAACATGTAAGAGCCAGTTCACAGGCAGCTTGAAGAAAAGGAAAATGGAGCCTTAGCCAGATAGAGATGCGTCTGAGTGACGTCTCAGATGCTTGCTTCCTATGTGACCTCAAAAAACTCACGATCTCTGAGCATCACATTTTCACTCCTAAAATATTTCAGACTTGTTCTGAGGACTAGAAATGCTCTATTTATGATTCAAGTATATTGAAATCATGTGTGGCAGTTATGACTAGAATATGATATTGGCAAAATTAAGCAAAAATGACTGAGAAATCATTTAGATTATATTTAAAACCCACAGTTACATTTGGCATATTTGCACATGTGCTTTGTGTTATTGTTTACATTGATACATATATGATACCATGTAGTTCATATGTGGATAGCCAGATTCTATCCTTAATGGACAGTTTAGGTGATAGACTCCAGGTGGACTTTGCCTTTGAAATTCTCCACTCAATGGCAGAACACAGAAGGAGCCTAGGAAGCTCTGTGAGCATAGAACTTACAGTGCTTCATGTGACACAGGCAGTATATGAGAGGCCTCTCTGGTCCTTGGCACCGTTTCTTCCCTTCTCCTATGTGTTATTGCCCTCCTAACTTGTATACTGATGCTCACTTGTGGTTTTGGAGTACTAGGTACACAATGCTTCTGCAATCCTCTTTCATCAGACTCATTTCCAAAATGGTAATATAAGCAGCTGAAAGTGTTGCTTATGTAGCCTGGTGGGGGAAATCACATTTTCAATAGTGTGTCATTGGTCACTAGGAATCGCTCTCACATGTTGGAACATAGTCGTTGGTCCAGAGGCAGAATTAATTCTGCCTCTTCTCTTGAAATACACATGTTTGGGGCTTTGACGTTGGCTTAGTGGTTAAGAACACGTGTTGCTCTTGCAGAAGATATTGGTTCAATTCCGTGCACCCACATGGTGGTTCACAACCATCTGATCGAAAGCATCCAGTACCCTCTTCTGAATTCTTTGGCACCAGATACACACATAGTGCAAATTTGTGATGCACATACATTCAGGCAAAATGCTCACATATGTAAAATAAAATAAATGTAAAAAAATAAAAGGAAAAAAGGAAACACATATCTCATAAATGGGTTCTTCCCTAGGCCAAGAGAGCTAGGCCTTAGGTGCCACTTTTAGGGGAGAAGATAGGCACACATTGCTCGGTGTTCATGTGATGGTAAACTATAGTATGGCTACTACATGTTACCAGATACTCAGGAAGCAAAACCAGCATTTCCTCATGATGGTCCATGACAAATTTCAGGCCATAAAGCCCTCCCTACTTATCTCATCTGGCTATTCAGCTGAGGCAAAGTCTATCAAGCAGGGTCCGCATTGCTCTTCCAAGCATCAAGTCATCCAGAGCAGGTGGCTATAGCATTTGGTCTCCTGCGTGCACCCAGAACTACTGTGTGCGCTCTGGGTGCTGAGTGTTTTCAGTTGCTTGTCCGGGAGTTACCATCATCTATAGTGAAGCAAGTTGGATTTCTCTCTTACATTTATCACTTAGAGCCAGGTATGTAGTTTACACCTGGAAGCCTGAGAATAGACAGGCTGAAGCAGGAATGGATGGCACAAGTCTGAGACCAGCATAGGCTCCAGAGTTAGACCTGTCTCAAAACACAATGATAAAACTGCAACCACCACCAATACCACCAACACAACAAAACCCACTAGTACTTTGCTGAATGAACTCTACAAAGAATAACAGGGCATGAGCAAAACAAGATCTTATCAGCTGGTGTGATGACCCAGTAGTTAAGAGTACTGGCTGCTCTTGCAGAGGACCCCAGTTCAACTCCCAGCACCCACCTCAGGCAGCTCCCAACCTCCTGAAACTCCAGCTCCAGGGCACTGGATACCCTCTTCTGGCCTCTGTGGGACCCAAACTCATGTGCACATGCCCACACAGAGACACATGTAAGTGCAAATAAGCAAAAATTAAAAATAAAACTAAACTTAGAAAAACTCCCAGAGGCTTAGAGAATTCCTTTATTTCATGTATAGTTTATCCACATACCAAGCCAGATCCCAAAGCAGTCCTAGTCTCGATTTTCCTGTAAGAATTTGTGTTGCCCCGTGGTGGAGAGGCCATATGGCACGCCTAGGCTATCGAATACCAGCTTCAGCCATGGAAACAGACCACTGGCTCTGTGATAGATACTCCTCCACACTTTAACTGGTATCCCAGTGGAAGGGCGCTACTGCTTGTGGGAGTTATTTTACCTATTGTAAAAATCATTCCTTTTGTTGTGACTGTGGCCCCTTTGGTACAGAATCAAGTAAGCCAAGACTGTGGATGTCTGTGCTGTGTGTCTAGCTACTGTGGTTTTGTGTGCATGTACAGAAGAGAAGGCTCGGGTTTGGGCTGGTCTTTAATGACCATCTGGTTTGGTTTTGCTTAACATATTTTTTGTTTTTGTTCTTTTACTGTTCTTTGAAATGTAGTAAGGCCCAACCTGTACGGACAGGGCCTCCAGGAAGCAAGCTACCCCTGAGCTGAGGCAGTTCCTTTCAGAGAGTCACTGAGCCCCTCTCTTTATTTCAACATCATCTCCTAGTCTGGAGGACAGGACCAGGAACGGAAGAAGACAAAGAGGCGAGGAGACTTGTATTCCATCCAGACGTCCCTTATCGTGGCCGCGCTCAAGAAAATGCTGCCCATTGGTCTGAACATGTGTACCCCAGGCGACCAGGAGCTCATCTCACTCGCAAAATCACGATACAGCCTTGTAAGCTGCCTCTGTGGTCCAGCTGAGTGCAGAGGGAAGGCTGTGAGGAGTGGGTGGTTCTCTTCATTTATGGTGGTAGTCCTCTGAGGGGCAGGGGCAGAGGCAGGGGTTGAGGTATCACTTTGTAAAGCTGTCTGGGGGTCAGTAACTTGGGGTACATCTCCTACCTGTTCTTCCAAGAAAGTTCCCCGTTACATTGTGCACTGACCAGCCATACTTCCCTATACCCTGTGTTGCATTTTCAAGGCGATGCACAGGAATAAAATTTCCCATCTTTCCACAGAGGGACACTGATGAAGAAGTCAAGGAGCATCTTCGGAATAACCTGCACCTGCAGGAGAAGGTGACTTCATCTCTCAGGCTGTCCTGCTGGCTGGAGGACCTGTCTTCCCGCTTAGTTTTACCTTGTTTATCTGACTGTTAAGATACAGTCTTGCTATGTAGCCTAGGCTAGCCTCAACATTGAGACCCTCTTGCCTCAGCCTCCCAAGTGCTAAATAAGAGAATAGATGTATATTTCACTCATGTTTTAAAATGTACTCTTAAAACTGTTTAATTGCTACATATGGGAGGCAAGGGTATGAGGAGCAGGAGTTTAAGGCCAGGGTTGGTTATGATAGCAAGTATGAGCACAGCCTGGGCTACAGAAAGTCCTGTCTCAAAACAAACAAACAAACAAACAAACACAGAGACACACACACACAGAGAGAGAGAGAGAGAAAGGCTAAGCTTTACAGCCATGTCTTTAATTTTAGTTTTTTTCCTTTACTATTTCGAAGAGACCTCTGATGTGTTACACTTTCTAATGAACAGTAGGCCATCTCAGGGGGTGCTCAGATTAAGCCTCTGAATCTATTGACTGCAATGCTTGTGGAACAGAGAAAGAGGCTCCTGGGCAGACATTTTAGCACCTGCTACTCTGGAAAGTTTTTGAAAGAAAGTAAGTTTGTGTCTTGGGTAAAAAAAAAAAAATAAGTAAGTAAATAAATAAATTTAAAAGATGGAGGGAATTTAAAGGCAACTTGAGATTTCTCCAGTTCTGTAATTCTGAACAGCTTTGTTTTCAAGGTACATTATACCCTAACAGAATGAGGGAAACAGCAAGTACCGATTCTTTCTTCTAAACATGCGTAACAATGGAAGATAAAATACTCTAGGAAAGACAAATAACAAAAAAAAAAATCATAACTGCCAAAAATTAAGAAGCTCTAAGTCTTGACAGTGGGGTTCTAACAGGGAGCTCACCAGAGACCACTCAGACACAATGTATTGTCCATTGAAAGTCTTTATTTCAGCCAGCTGGAACCACACCCAAGTGTTGGAGGACCTTGGGGTGGCTCCAAGTGCTCAGAACACAGGGTTCTAAAAAGCAAAAGCCCTGTCCTGGCATCTGTCTCAGCAGCTGCAGGGAGCTTTGCAAAAGCAGGCAGTTTGAAGCAAGGAGTGAAGCTAAGATAGGTGGTTAGCTGCAGGGGGTTCCACAAAAACAGGAAGTTGAACAGAAGCTAAGAAGTTAACTAGGACATCTTGACCTTTGGTTCCTAGAATGGAGTCGGGGAGTTTTCCATGGGATCCTTTATTAAGGAGATCAAATTCTAGTTAAACCTGAAATGTCCTTAGCAAGAATACTAGATGGAGGGAACTGCACTATTTTGCCCTGTCACAGGGAGAAACCTTGAGAGAAGGTGCTTCCGACAGATGTCAGATGCATGCCTTAGGGCTGGACTTCCAACAACTTTAAAGGAAGAGGAATATAGGACTGATTGCCTATCCTGTTATAGATACAGGGTATGAGACTTGAACAAAATTAGCCTCATGCCAGAGAACCTCATGAATCTCCTTCAGAGACAACAGGGAAACCACTTGGAGGGCCTCTTACTAAAATATGGTGAAAAGTAGATAAATGAAACTGTTCCTCAAAATAGACTCAAAAGATTCACAGCATGTAAGGAAATGCTACACGCAATAGGAAACTAATAGAAAGGAATTTAAATTCAAATAGTTTTTTAAAATTTTAGGCAGACAAAGGAAGCTATAGAATTCACAAAAAAATTAATCAGAATGTTATTCTTTAAAAGGAGGGAAATAGGTTTGATTTAAAAAAAAAAAGATAGCATAAGGATTATACAAATACATGCTCTCAAAATTTAAACCTTAATATATAGGCATAAGGTACAAGGTAGGCATATCTGAACACAGAATCTAGAAATTGGAAGATTGTTTTACGGAAATCATCCAAGATATAGCACAAAGTGGTAAAGGGATGGGGAACATGAAGCTCATGTCTTGCATCTATATGTTGTAGGCTTAAGAAAGAAGGAGTGGGACAGGAGAGATGTCTCAGCAGTTAAGAGTACCTGATGCTCTTCCAGAGGACACAAGTTCAATTCCTGGCACCCACATTACACAGTTCACAACTACTTGTAACTCCAACTCCAAGGAACCTGGCCCCCTCTTCTGGCATCCACAAGCACCCAAACACACGTATCATATGCTCCAGAGTTAGGCACACATATACATAAATTATATATATATATATATATATATATATATATATATATATATATATATATATATATATATATATATATATGAGGGAAGGAATAGAAGGGAGAGGAAGGGAGAAAGGAAAGTATAATAAAAATGAGTCTTATTATATGAAACCTTGGTAGGACTAAAAGTATTTCTTAGCACAAGAGGCACAGAAATTGCTCATCTCGTGGATGTGCTTCAACTTTCAGTCTGATGACCCAGCTGTGAAGTGGCAACTGAACCTCTACAAGGACGTTCTGAGAAATGACGAGCCTTCTAATCCAGAAAAGACGGTGGAGCGGGTGCAGAGCATTTCAGCGGCTCTCTTCCACCTGGAACAGGTATGCTCTGCTCTGAGTGTTTGCTCTGAGGAGTGTGTAAGCAAGACTGCCCTGGAGGATATAACTGTCTTCCCTGTCCTCAGCTCTCAGTTACAGGAGACCCCTTCAGGCAAAAGGCAGCCATTGGAGGTTATCCCACACCCCAAAATGTTGCCTGGTGCCTAATACATCAGTCCCTTCAGCTTTCCCTTGTGTTCTTTGCAACTTCTTGCTATGACTTCAAAAGACTTATTACAGCTCTTTGCCATTTGTAAAACTACAATCCATGTCTAGTGGAGTCTGAGAAAATAAAGAAAACCTAGGACTGCCACACAAGAATGACTGCTGGGGACATTTTTGCTAACTTCAGTTGTAAAACCAATATTATTCCAGAGTTAATTGCCTGAACTATTTAGTCTGCCACTCAGATCGGCCTACTATGTGCCTACTCACGTGATTTCTTCTTAGGTGGAACAGCCTTTGAGGTCCAAAAAGGCTGTATGGCACAAATTGTTGTCAAAGCAACGGAAACGGGCAGTGGTGGCCTGTTTCAGGATGGCTCCCCTCTACAATCTGCCCAGGTAGGTTCTCCATCACTATTGTCTGCCAGGTGAGCCCAAGATAGGAGTTAAAGTGTCCTCCTACAGCTGAGCTCTCTTATGGACAGCTTGATCCTAACAATAGGAATTGGGGTCCTTGGCTTACGGTGCCTTGCAGACTACATGTATAATGGTCTACTAAGCAGTCAAGGTAAGGATGGAAGCAGGTGAGGATGCCTCGTCCTGGGCCTTCACAGCCTCCCTGTGACAACACACAATGAGGCTCTCTGCTTCTGCTGACATAGGGGCTTCTGTGAGAACATAAAGGACTCTGGGAATGGGAACTGTTTTCTAAAATACCTAAACTTCATCATTTCCCTGCTCAGGCCCTGGGTGAAATGACAACATTTACTATTCTTCATCAGAGGCAAAAATAATTAATTAATTTTTAATTAACTAATCAATTAATTAATTTAAAAACTGTAACCTGAGAATCCTTCATCACAGTATACTTACCATCAAGATGAAGAAAGGGGGTAGCCAGATGTGGTGGCACATGCCTGTAATCCCAGCCCTCAGAAGGTACAGGAGGATCATGAATGTGAATCTAGCCTGGGCTATATTGCCAGTCTTTGTCTAAAACCAAAAAGAGGAAGAAAGGCTAGAGAAACCCAGAGGCTAGTCAGGAACATAATGTGCTTACCTTGGTCTTTAGTACTTTGAAGTAAAAATTATGTGGTTTGGGTGGAGGGATTAGTTTTTGGTTTTTTTCCTCAAACTATGTAGCATATCTTCTGTCAACATAGGGAATCTGAATTAGTAAGATTTCCACTACCACAAAACACCTGAGGCAAATCAACTTAAAAGGAAGAACAGTTTATCTTGGTCCGTGATTTCATAGGTCTGGGAGCATTATTTTCATACTGTTGTAAGGCAGAACATTGTGGCAATGAGTGTAGCATAGAGCAAAGTTCCTTACCTCACAGAGGCAAGGAAGCAGAAAGAGGGGGTAGAACACAGTCCTTGTAAAGGGTCTACCACCTCCCAGTGACAGCAGAGACCGATACCTTCAATGCAGGACCTTTGGAGGGCATTGCAGAGCTACACCATACATAATACTCACGACTAGGACTTGATCTGTATGTCTGGTGATAAGACAGCTTCCTTCTTCAAAGATACACTGGAGAGTAGGTGAGGACAGATTTATAATCAATCTACAAAGCTGGTGACTGAGTAACAAGCTTTGATTCATCAACTCCCCAGTCTCTGGGAACAGCCTGACCTGACCATGGACAGTTGACTCAGACAAGTGTTCTGAATCCTATACACCAATATGTTTCTTTAGACTGTGAGACCAGAGTCCATCCTCTGCTTGGCCTTCGCTCTCTTCAAAGCGAAGAAGCCATCATTTATTCAAAATATCCTGTACCTTCTCTTGAACCAAGGGAGGATTCCCATTCAAAGACTCTAGTCTTTGAAGATGGGGCAAGCATAGCTTCTGAGATACATACCTGCTCCACAGGGTCCCTCACAGGAGAATAGATCTCAGTCAGATCTCCTGCCTGTGGATGTACCTTGAAGAACTAAGCTCTTAAGACACCTCTCCAGGGCTGGGCCAAAAGTTATCCCTCTCAAAAAACGAGCTTTTAAAATGATGTTGGTACCATCTCTTTCTATCTGGGAGTTCCTTCAGTATTCCTACACCTATATATGCCAGAATAAGTTTAAGAAGTCTCTATAATGAGGCATGCTGTCCTTAACCCATTTTCTCAAGAACAGTTGCCTGGGGATCCTCCTTGGCATGAAGACAGCTGGTCAGTTTTGTAGCAACCAGCTCACTGAGGAGGTGACAATGGAGGCAGATCTCCCCTACTTTATGATAGTCTAACTTCCATGGAATCTTCCAGACTAAAGGGCCAAAGGGGCTTATCTGATTATAGAGATGCTCTTTCTCTGGTGTTGGTGTTTCAAAGAAAACCCTGTATGCTTTTCTCCAGACACAAAATTAACAATTTCTTCCTGATCACCTTTCAACGTGTTTGGCTGGAAAAGGTTAATGAAAAAACTCAGTATGACAGACTAATTCCCATTTTAATGGTAATGTAACCTAAAAAGACACCGGCTCATTCTCTGCACATGCCTCCGTTCTTGGCCATGAGTTAATGTTGCCATAAGAATATACATTTGTACAATTTTTTTTTTTAAGTAAAATTCTGATTGGTCAGATTTTAGTGAGAGATAGCAAGGTTTGGGTTCTACCAAAACACTTAACGACCACTCTTGTCCTTTTCTTCATCCTTGGCCTGTCTTGCCACAACCGACCGTAGCACATAGCTGTGCTTCTGTGACTAACTTTCCAGGAAGTCAGTCCCGAGACAGCAGAGTATAGCCAGGATCTCAGAGGTAGACAGGAGGCAAGCTCTTGGCACAGCATGCCCAGCTCCTGCCTTCCCGAGTAAACGCTGGAGCCCCTTGCTGAGCTGTTCCTTGAATAGAGAAAGGTAGGAGAGCCGCAGTTAAGGATTTAGTTTGACACTAAACTACAACAGGATTTCAACTGTATTACCTGAACAGATGACCAAGCTAAAGGGATGACTAAATTGCTAGCGGAAGCAAATATTTTCCAACTTGATCTAATTAGCTATTTCTCACTAGAATGGCAATGTGATAAAGACCCAGTAAAACTAGACAGGGATGCTGTATCTTGCTCTGACTATGATACTCAGAAGGTCCTCTAGTATTTATGAATTACCTAGTCACAAGGTACAATATGAGCTACTGACTGCCCTGACCAATCAGAAGATGAGAATTGTACAAAAACTCTGTCCTGCTTACTAACTACTAACCACCTAACCTAAAATAACAACTCCCACAACTCTCTTGACCCCCCGCCTCTCACCCCTTCCACTCAGGCACCGCTCTATTAACCTCTTCCTCCATGGCTATCAGAGATTTTGGATAGAAACAGAGGCGTATTCCTTTGAAGAGAAACTAGTACAGGATTTGGCTGTAAGTACTGGGCACAGATATGGGTGTGAACGGGTTTGATTTTTGTGTTTGTGTTTATATCTGCTGTGAGAGTCTGGTATTCACAGAGAATCAATTAGAAAAGAAGTAACTGTGTAAATCCTCCGGACGATGTTGTCAATGGTCCTATAAGCCAGAGGATGAAACTTCAATTAGAGGTGTTAATAACGTCCTCACCCCTAGCTCCATCGTCATTAACAACTAACATTTCTTGAGTTGCACAGCTATGTCTTGGGGATTTCATGCCAAGTTAAGTTTTGAGCACCATCTGTTGCAGGAGGCCCCCCTGTTCTGCTTACATCTTGCTAAGAACCCACATCCACAATAATAGCTCTGCTTTGGGGAAGATGCCTCTTTCCTTCACCTCACGTTCCTGTGTTGGCCCTTCAAAAATCTGTCATGCACTGTCTCTAATAGACTTCGTATTCGGAAACCACTTGAAGTGGAACACAAAGAAGCAGACACATCCTGCTTCTGGGGAGGGAGATGCAGTGTGAGCCCTCCCTTCTCTTCTCTGGCCAGGCTAGTGTGTGGCTCTCTTTTCTCCTCCCCACTCCAGTTTCTCATTCATTTGTTTTCTGTGCTAATCCCGTACTGTTTTTCATCCATTCTTTTCTTCCTGTCTTTGTCTGTCTTCCCCTATCATCCTGTGTCTTTGCCTCCTCCCTCCCTTTTTTCTTTTAAACCTCTCTTCCCCCTTTTCCTTCTTTTTGTTTCTATGTCCCTTACTTTCCCCACATAGCCCTGTTGATACTGAAAGGCTCTGTCTTTGTTTTCCCACTTCCCTGATTGGTGTGAAGCTGTCAGGGAGAGCAGGCAAGCTCTCAGCTACCAACCATTCACACAGCCTGTGCAGATCTCACATATTCACCAAGTACCGCTCTCCAACCCCCCACCGCCCCCCCCCACCTC
>LR752692.1:0-16901 GCA_902729485.2 Mus minutoides
CCTGTTAGCAAAGTGTTCACTCTTTTTGATGGGATGATTGGCTCTGAGTCTCATCTGTCTGAAATTCATGTCCCTCATTCCACTTTTATTAGATCTGTCCTAAGGACAACCCTCTCTCGATCTCACTAAGGGTTCTATTTTGCTTTTTTTTTTTCACATTCTACGCTCATGCTATCAATTTATCCTGACAGCCTGACAAACCACACAAGAATCGAACACAGTAATACTCTATAGTTATTAAAATATCGAATGCCAAATTATTTGATATTGGGATTGATTATCATGTTTCGTTGGTTATGACAAACCATTTTTGTTATGGGCATACAGCCAAGCTCCATTTGCTTTATAAAAATTTTACAGGTTTATAAAAATGGCTTCCTCGTAGGGCACTGCTACTTTGTGTTATTTATAGCCTCGGCTGATCCATTAATAGAATACACGCTTAATTTCTGAAAGCGCATACACTGAAAAACTGGCTTCTGCGCTAGTAATTTGAAGTAAAGAATTTAATCTCTTAGGACTGTGGAGGTGATTCAGGAGATAAAGTGATTTTTCCCAAGTATGAAGACCTGAATTTTATGTCCATCACCAATGAAATCTAAACATGGCTTTGTTTATATTCAATACTCATGCAGGATAGGTGGAGGCAGCAGGATCCCTGGGGCAAGTTGGCCAGACAGTCTCGGCAAATCAGTAAGCTCAGATTCAGTGAGGTTTACACACACACACATACACACACACACACACACACACACACACACACACACACACACACAGAGAGAGAGAGAGAGAGAGAGAGAGAGAGAGAGATGCATACCCACACAACCCTATGCTCATACATCCCTCTCTGAAAAATGCATCTAGTAATTTGTTCACTACCAAGGACTCCCACCTGCATTCAGCTGCTCCCACAACCTTCTCTGAACCACGCTTAACATTCAAACTTCGATTCTATTCACTCACAGTCTGCTTAGATCTGGACTATAGAGTAAAACGGTTTATCCAGCCTGAACTCATTTTGGATGCATACGTAATAGGACCAACTGTTTCTTCAAAGTGAACTTTTGATAAAACTTTTCTATTTTACACATTATGCCTATGTGTAATTTGATATGCATATGATTAAAATCAGATGAATCACAGGAAGAGATATGAACAGTAAGGAAATATTTATATTATGCAATCTGTCAATCAAAATAAGAAACTGCCAAACTATTTTCCTATTAATCATAATCCTTTCTTGAACCATATTAAAAAAAAAAAACACACACACTTTCTGAGACAGTCACTGGTGCCCTTGAGAACCAGCAGCACTTATGTGGCCCACTGTCAACATTGCGAAGGTATCCTTTTTATCTGTCTTCGTGCTTTATTTTGAATAAAGTCTCCTCACTACTTTACAGGCTTTATCTGTCCTTTACTTTACTCCAAGTGGCTTTTGATGTCATATATCTATGACCCAAAGAGACACACTACTCATGGTATTTCCGTGTGTAACAACTACTCATACTGCTAAGTCCCAGTCACAGTTCATGCTTTTCTCACACGATATCTCCTTAATTCTGCATGAGATCATGTCTTTCTCCTGGGAGAAATCCTTTATTGCTTTCAAATTTCAATGTTCTTCCTATTACTGATCTAAACTTTCTCTACCACTGTAGCCTGATAAAATATATCCTTCGTTTGTTATTTTATAGCTTATGTAGACTCCCCTTAAATGCCAATAATGATAGCCATATAAATGGAGTACACATATGCTCTTCGAAGCTTTGCTGGTAATATTTTTTTAAATCTATATAACTGTATCAACTACAAGCACATTCTTGCTATGTATATTGTAGTCACTTGCTTTGTATCATTTAATTAGTAGTCAGTGAGTCTTAAAAGTCAGATCCCACTCAGTTCCGTGTGTTCTTTAAAGGAAGTATACTTTCACCACTTGAAGATATAGAATTGAGTCAGCTTCATGGTTTTCTTTAAGTGCTTAATTTATAGGCTCATCATCCTTCCTGATATATTACAAGCATGTTCATGGAAGATACTATAAGCTGTTATTTCCAATATTCCTATATATACTGCCCATCTCCTATCCATATCATATCATTAAATAATATTTTAAATGCATACATGGGTTAAATAATGAAGGAAAATGTAAACTTGCTGCATATTTTTTCAATCACTAGAGTTATAATACAATATAAATAGTACATGTACCATCTTCTTGGTTGATGATCTGTTCAAAGTTGGCTTTGATGCAATAAGTCCATGGCCCAATAATGCAGGTCACTATGTTGCATGGGAAGTTGGCAAGGTTCCTGTTGTAACTGGCATTTCCATCCAGCATTGAAGAGAAAGATAAAATTCAGAAAATCAGACAGCCTTCTAAACAGATAAATTATTGCAAGCCATATACATTATATTCAATTGGCAAAGTATATTCATATGACTGAGAAGGTAACCCCTGAACATCTAGGTGAATGCAATTGATGAAACCTCACTGTTTGTTGCTAGCGCAGTTAAGTTATGTTGTGACAATAATCTGTGCTTGATCAAGAGACTTCAAAGCACAGACTGTTATTCCTTAGACATTCTCCAGGTTCAATGGAAGCAGCTTGGAGCCCTCATTTCTTTCTCTGATCTTATTTCAAAATCCTGGACACTACCTAGATTTATGCCAGACACTTGACTGTAGAACACTCATATATTCATATACACTGATATAGATCCATATGCATTCACACATCAAATAATAACCAAAGTGATATGGGATGTACCAGTAGTGATGCTTAACACTTTCATAAATTTTTATTGGCAAATATTTAAAAACAAAAATGCAATAAATAAATAAATAAATAAATAAATAGAACCATTGATCATACCAAGTTCTGAGAGACACAGAAAACAGTAAGAAACCATGAAGTATAGGTTTTACTTATAATCAGAATAAAGCAAAGCTGTCAGTATTCAGTGATAATCGATGACCTTTATATCACTCTAAACTAGGTGAAGGTTGTAGTGAACATTAATCATCACTGCCAACTGGACTAGAATTATGATCACCTAGGAAACACAACTATGAAAAGTTCTGTGAAGGTTTATCTAGAGAGATTATAGAAAGGGAGAATCACGATGAGTATTGATGAGTATAAAAAGGAG
Organism: Mus minutoides; assembly: GCA_902729485.2. Classification (NCBI taxonomy): domain Eukaryota; kingdom Metazoa; phylum Chordata; class Mammalia; order Rodentia; family Muridae; genus Mus; species Mus minutoides. The sequence continues at coordinate 3,157 of LR752692.1, forward strand.
AGAAAAGAAGCTAAGCACTAGTGTGTATCACCCTGTTTTCCCACTATGAATTCAATACGATCAGCCACCTATCTTCCTGCCATGTCTTCCCCACCAAGATGAACAGTGTCCCCTTAAATGTGGGCCAGCATATGGCTGTGTTGCTTTTTTGTCAGATATTTGGTCACAACTATGAGAAAAGAAATGACTGCAAATAGATTGGGATATACCAAATGTGACAGAAGCCTTGATCTACCAGTTGGAAAACTTGACAGTTGGGAAGCATCTCCCCACGGGAGATTAACTTCATGTTCAAATGTATGATGACCACTTATTGACCTAAACTGAGTAGCATAACCTTAACTATCTACTCACTGTGGATGATTCATAAGTGGATATTCATAAGTAGATAGAACATAAGCTAGTCTAATCAGAAGAACATATGAAGTTTTATTTTTGAAGATGAAGAGGAAAAAATTCTGAGTAGATGTTCCATAGTTAAAATGCAAGTCTGATGTAATTTAGCAACTCAGGTGGGAACTAATGTTTGTCATGCCAATATTATTTTTGTCTACTCAGAAAGTTTGTCTCGTCTTCAGCATTTTGGTTATTAGTTGATGTAAATGTGAATGTATATGAATCTATTATCAATGTACATGTACATATGAATGTTCTACAGTCAAGTATCTGGCATAAATCTAAGTATTATCCAGGATTTTGAGGTAAAATTAGAAGAAAAAAAATAATGTAGCCTTGACAAACATTACCTCCCACCTGGGTTATTATATTAAATTAGAACTGCATTTTAACTATTTAATATGATGGATGTATCCATAATATTTTAACACTGACACCATGAAGTCCTAAGTTGATTAACTATTAAGTAAGCTTATTAATGTTTCAGAAAGCTTGACTTTGTATAACCACAGTAAAACAAATATTTATAAGCCTGAGTACAGAAGTTATGCTCACAAAGTGTAGCACAGGAATTTATCTGTAAAGTATGCTTAAAATTACATGCCAAAATAAGCCAGGATCCTACACTCACCCTGTGGCTCTAGGCTGCTTTTTTTTTTTTTTTTTTTTGAGTTCTACATTTTTATTCTTTTTTTTTTCATTTTTTTCTCTAGGCTGCTTTTTGCAAAGATTGCTTATGAAGTGAACAATGACAATGAAAAACATTGGAAATCTTGGGGTCTAGAAAACAGAAAAACTAGAACAACAATAACAAAATAAAAAATAAAAATAAACACAACAGAAATTGGAGAAATTGCAGAAGACTTCAAACTGTGCAATCAGCTATGTACTAAAAATAGTCCAGTCGCAGACGAAGAATCAAGCAAACAACAGACACCTCCACTAATGTCTGCATGCTAATGTGTGCTATGCATCAAACACTTTCATCACTCTGTTTAAGACAGGAAGCCATGCAGAAGCAAAGATCTGAAGATGAAGGAGGCCACAACTCTAGGCAGGATTAAGAATCCGGGGAGCCATGGCCTTGTGGCATGATGCAATTTGCAAGGGAGGAGGATACAGTGGTCCAAAACTTTTAACTTGATCTTCAAAATAAGTTGAGACGACCTTGAAATTAAAACTGAGATTAGTTGTGTGGTTTTACATCCCGTCTTTTGAGGGTCAACACAGAGTATCACATACTTTTCATCAGTGCCCCGAGGAGCTTTAAATTCAGCAGTCATAATTAACAAAATCATATACATCTGCAGTGCACAGATGAAAAGGATGTTTTAAACAAGCCAGACTAGGAGTCAGGAATCATAAAATTTACTACAACTTCTCAATTAATTATGAGAGAGGAACTATGTCAGAGAGCACAGTAACAGACTGCCATTTGTTCTATGCAGCTATGAAGGGCAATAATGAATTGAATTCCTTATTAATCCTTTAATATCTAACTTATGCCTAATATCCCCTGTAGCTACTCTGCAAATCTGAGTCACTACACTGTCAGTTGTATGTGGTGCTCCCACTTGCAAATTCTCTTATATGCATTCCCTGTGAAATCCTTGTGCACTAGGATTGACAATTGATATGATGACCTTATCACCGATGAGGAAATGGAGGTAATGAGATTAAGGGGCAAATCAAACATTACACTATAAATGAAAGACTGAGAAAATCCTAGTATCTAATTCTCTTCATATTGTGACCAAAGATATGTAGACTGCATGCCAGTCTATGTATCTACTTCTTTCAAAGATAGATACAGATAGTTATCAAAGTGCTTTTTATTGTCACAGAAAGAATAAGGGGTGACAGAGGATAAAAGTCCAAGAACCAAAATGGAGCCATCCTGGAAAGGCAAATAATGTTTAAGACGGAGGCAATTTTATTCAGACAGAGCAGCTTGCAGCACATCTGTGCTGTCGTTTTGAGGAAGATGATCTACAATCTGACTAAAGGAAACCAGAGCCATAAATTACAATGCATAAGTGTTGGAGAGTCTTAAAAATACATTACCAACCAAATATTGAGCCACAAGGTTCACAAATACTGTTTGCAACTTGGGAGAAGGAGTCCAGAGACAAATGACAGAGAGACAGGAGATGCTCGAAGGTGAAGAACATTGACAAAGGCAGTCTCCCAAGAATCAACATAAGGCAATCTGGTCCACTGTTTCTCCCCCCTCTCCCAATGCTGGAGAGGAAACAAAAGGAAAGGAAACTGAATTTAAAAAATAAAACAAAACAAACAAAGGAAGAACTAAGACGAATAAGTTAGAAGAATACACACAACTGAATTCAGGATAACTGGGGAAACTGTAGTCTAGGGAAACAGTCTACCAGCAATACAACTCTGTCTCAGCAAAGAAACACAAAGTAATAGGACGAGAGATAAAATTACACGAAAATCAAGACATAGCATGATGACCAGCATCAGCACATTGAAGATTTTCAAACATCCAAGAGAATGTTGCATGCTGCTGAATACTTCAAGTTCTGGTTGCTGCCTGAGGTCAGGAAGCTATGGCTTCAGCCTCTGAACACTGACAAATAGCAGAAAGCAGCATGACACTACACAATCCAAGCTCTAGACATTTGGGGACAGACCCCTGACCAATCAATAAGCCTCCACTTTGGCCACTTTTTCCCCCTTCCTTTTGGTACTCTGAATGCGAGCCCCTCCCTTCCTTGGCTGCCCTCTGGCACTCTCATTTATCTACCTACCCACCTACCCAGCAAGTCCCTTTTATTCACTCTCCTCATCCTTCCCTTCTCTCATCTGTTCCTATAACCCATGCACATCAAATCCTGAGAGCATCTGTCCCTGCCATCCTTTGGACCCAGAAAATAGATGGTCACTACTGAAACTCTGGACACTGAGAGCAGTGTGATACTGCTCAAACCAGGATCTAGACTCTACCTGAGAGCTGCATTCTATGGCATCTTACAGGCTTTGGACCCAGAAAGTAGCATACTACGGCTCAATCCAGCTCTAGATACTTAGAGCAGTATGTTACTACTCAAGTAGGACTCTGCTTAATTAAGAAGATAAGGAGATCTAGTACATAAGTAATTCATCTCTGGGCTATAGAAGTGAATTCTCTTGATTTTCTAACACTTTTCTTATTCAATTTGCCTTATTTTCACTTGCTTTTTTCTCATTCATTGTAGTTCCTGAGGATAGAGATTATAAAACCCATTGATGTGATTTATGGGCCTGTGGTGGAGCAAAACATCATGAAAGCAGAGTGGGCAGAGACTTGGAGAATGCATATTAGATATCCTGTATATCAGATATTTCCATTATAATATATAGCAGCACCCATATTACAGTTATAGAGTAACAATAAAATAATCTTATAGTTGGTGTCAGCACAACATGAGGAATTCTGTTAGGGGGTGACAGCATGAGGAAGATTGAGAACCACTACTCTAGAAAATCAACTTGTGGCAAGTTTTTATTCTTTGAAAGCACTTGCTTATTTTTATGTTCAACCCTTTAAAGAGATGCTTCAGTAACAGAAGAACAAACATTTTACCACTAATTTTATCCATCTGATCTATGAGGCATGTAAAAAAATGAATGAACAGGGTCTAAGTAATAAGTCTACAAAATAAACAGTAGTCCTTCACAGTTATTCTTAATTCATTCACTGATTAATGGAACAATATTTCAGACTCAGAAGCAAGTCATTCCAAATAAGACCTAAAATACTTTCTGTAAATCTTTTATTACATTACAACCCCATACACTGTGTTCCTTCAGTGTCCAACCTTCTTGACTAATGGCATCTTTTTAGTGTTTTATCTTTACTCGATTATCAGTGGGCAATGATTATATCATTGTGAACCTGCTTAGTTTTATGTCAACTTGACACAAGGTAGAGTCATTTGAAAAGAGAGAACCTCAATTGAGAAAATGGCCCCAGTAAATTGGGGAATCCTGCAGTTGCTTTTTCTTTATTGATGATTGTTGTAGGTGTGCCAGCTCACTGGGGACTATGCTATCACTGGAAAAGTGGCACTGAATGGGATAAGATGGCAAGGAGAGCAAGCCATAAGGAGAAAAATACTAAGCAGCCCCCTCCAAGGCTTTTACATCAATTCATGCCTTTGGCTTCCTAGGCCCGAGTTCTTGCACTTATTTCCTTCAGTCACGAAGTTTGAACTGAGAGTTGGAAGCCGGAATAAACCCTATTCTCTCTATATATCTTTGGTCATGGTGTTTTTTCATAGCCATAGAAACTCTAAGACAATGAATATTATATATTTTATTTTTTTATTTAAGTTTTATTGCATTATAATGAGAAAAGATACATAATTCCAATTTATCTGCATTTGTTAACATTTAAAAACATATTTTGAGTAAATAGACATACATCACATTCTTCTTTTCCTTTTGTACCCCAACTCCTCCTAGAGAGCCCCCTTCAAAACCTATAATACCTTTCATTTTTATCATATTCTTTAAAAGTCATAAAATATTGTAACAATAAAAATGAGTATTATAAAAGTTGTTTGATATTAAACAACAATCAATTGAACAGTCCTTGGAATGGATGGGATTTTATATTATAAACTAGAATTTTGTCCAGGAAACAAATTATCAGGCTTAAGAGCCACATGTCATAAACAGAAACATTTTCTGTCTTCAATACATTTCAAAATAAAATTTAATTGACTTCAAAGTTCTAAAATTCAAAATAACACATGAAATCCATATTCACTGGTTTTATCAGGGGAAAAAGTGTCCAGCTTTAGCCATGTGATATTGCAGTGAGTGGGTACATGCATTGAGCATAGCTGGATGCACAGAAGAGGCATGCTTTATTTGGCTAAATTGAGTTAATATTTGTTCCTTCTTGCTTTAGAGTTCCTACATCTGGCCAGACGTAGGATCAGTAGATGGAATATTGAAAGCATGGGTAGGAATCAGTAGCTAAGCCATCCCTTTGCTGAGATTTTCAGGGACACCTTGCCACCTCTGTCAGCTCAGTCTTCTGTAGTATCTCCAAAGTGCTTCCCTCTGTCTCTGTCTCAACCAATGAGCCATCTCCTCAGATGCCACTACTGTACTGAATAAAGAAGAACTTTCTGCTCTTAGTGCTTTCAGATTCCTGTGGATTCTCAAGCCATCCATGAGATGGCTTGCTGTCCTTGCAGCAGACATGATGTGAGGTTTTTTCTTTGAGGTACAGAGATGGGACTAGAAAATATAATGACTCCCGTGACACATTGTACGGAAAATGTGAACTTATGGAGAGTAGTAAAAATACTGGGGTAGCTATTAAATCTAACATTTCTAATTCATGTTGAGATGTTAATTCCCCTTATCAGATACAAGTATAAAAATAGTATTCATTAGAGTTAAGAGGTGCAGTCATGTAGCATTTATATTATAGACAGTTGGGGTAAATGCAAATATCCTTGAGCTATTGTTCCAACATGAAATGTTCTGGCTCTTTTAATGAAAGGCTGGTCCCCAGCAACTGACACTATTTTTGGAAAGCAGTAAAAAAGTAGGAGTTGAGCCTGTCAGAAAGACAGAGCTCACTGGGGGTTGTGACTTTTAGGATATCTTGTCTTTGATTCCATCGTGTGTGTGTGTGTGTGTGTGTGTGAGTGTGTGTGTGTGTGTGTGTGTGTGTGTGTGTGTGTGTATCTATTTCCTGGCTACTCCAAAGTGAATAACTTACTTCATATATATATATATATATATATATATATATATATATATATATATAATAGGAAGGTGTATGTTAGACTCTATATTAGTTATAGTTTTTGTTACCTTGATCAAACGCCTGACGAGAAACAACTTATAGTAGGAAGAGTTAATTTTGCCTGGAAAGCCATGGCAATAAGGTCATCAGGCAGCTGGTCACATTCCATCCACAGTCAGGCCAGAAATCAGAGAGAGATGGGTGCTGATGCTTAGCTGGCTTTCACGGAGTCATTTGTTACAGTATCCCAGATCATGGAATTGGGCCACCACAGATGGGTTACTCTTCCCAATTTTAATTTGCCCAATTTAAAACCTTCCTCACAGACACATCCATAGAATTATCTCCTCGACTATTCTCTATCCTATCAAGTTGACAATATTCAATATCAGAGTCTGAAAAAAATGAATTTGTACTAAGAATATTATATTTCTGCTTACCATCTTAATATTTGAAAAATTGAGGGTTAGAGCAGTAGATTTCTCCCAGGGCCATTTTCTTCCCTTTCATTAAAAATGATTTTGTATTTGATTGTATCATCATGAAGAATAAATGCTCTGCTCCCAAAAGACCTTACAGCATAGTGTGAACACATGATCCATATCTGCACAACGCTGTGCAGCTCTAAGTGGTTGGTGTGAATTTGGAGCCTTGCCATTACAATTCTTCTCTTTCACACATCTTATTCCTGCCAAGGCAAGAGGAATCTTGAAGTGATAACAAGATGTACCCTAGAGAGTTATATGGTAAAGAAACACAATAAAATGGAGTCCAATGTATAATGCCGTGCCTGTGTTACCCTGGGTTTGGTTATGTCCAGACCAATTATAAAAGATATATAGAGACAGAGAGATAGAGATAGAGAGAGGGGGGAGAAGGAGAGGGAGAGAGAGAGGTAGAGAGGAGAGAGGATAAGGGAGAAGGAGAAAGAGAGAGGAGAGGGGAGAGAGGAGAAGGGAGAGGGGAGAAAGAGAGAGAGAGAGAGAGAGAGAGAGAGAGAGAGAGAGAGAGAGAGAGAGATCTTATTCAGGCCAGTATAGCATTAATGTCTCTAGTATAGAACATGAACATCATAATGAAATTTGTTCCTAATAATAATAGGTAGTAAGCCTTCAGGTGCAACAATACAGAAATGATTATTAGAGAAATGTATGTCTCTTCTATTGTGGAAAGTCATATCGGATGACCACCTGAGAAGTTACAGGAAATCAGAATAAACTCTTCTGAGTTTGAAGTACTAGGAGAAACTGTGAGGGAGATGAAGAGCGGGTGAATCAAAATGCTGACACATACTGGTTGCTTCTTAACAGGTTGAGCATTCTGATCTGGTGAGATGGAATCTCAAGGTAGTTTTAATTTGCATTTCTGTGATGGCTATGGGTGTTAAATATTTTTAAGTGTATATGACCCATTCATATATCTTCCTTTGATAAATCTTTGTTCATATCTGTAATCCATTTTTGATTGGGTTGTTTGTTTTCTTGGTGTGTTGCTTTTTGACTTCTTTATGTAGTATAGATATTAATCTTCTGTCAGATATGTTGCTGGCAAATATTTCTTCCAGTTCTGCAGGCTGCCTCTTTATTTTGCTGACTGTTTTCTTTGTTGTGAACTAGCTTTAGTTCCATGTGGTCCCATTTGTTCATTGTTAGCCTTATTTTCCATTGACCAAAGTTCATATAGAAAGTTCTGATCTGTGCCTGTATGTTTTAGCACATTTTCTTTTCTAGCATTTTCAGATTTTTCCATTTTTACATTAAGACCTTTGATCTATTTGGAGGGTGAGGTAGAGCCATTGCAATCATGAAATCACAGGAGCTGCAGCTGTCTTCACAGGTTCTGCACAGAATGATCTAATCAACACTCCAGTATATAAGATTGAAGGGGCTCACTCCTATAGTATGCTAACTGCTTCACTATTTTGCATTGATAGATTCTAGTAGACTGATTTCAGTAGTATATCCACTGATGAAATGACCCTACCAGGTTATAATGGATAATTCCAACCCAGCTCTCACACAGGTGTCCCTTATAAAACTAAGTGTGCTGGTGAGTAAAACCAAAATCATGAATATTTAAGAGACTTATAGTGAAGATAGAGATGCCAGGAGGTAAAAGGATGTGATAAAGAGAGTAACCAGAATGTCTGTGTGTATGTGTGCACATGAATGCATATGCATGTATGTGTCTTTGCATGTGTGCATGTATGTGAGTACATATATGTGTGTGCAAAATTGTTAAAAAAAAGTTAACCTATGAAAATATTTAACATGAAAACCTATATTGTCAAGCAATACTATATCTACATAAGTACTTAGGAAACTAAAAATATGTGTCCACAGAAACATGTCTACAATTGTAAACAGGACACTCTTTGTAATAGTAGAGCACCAATGAATGAATAAGAATATGGGCATACCTAAACAGAGAGACAAAAGCATAAGCAAGTGATTCTTGAGATTAAATTCAGTGAAGATACCAGTCATAAAAAGCTAATATTCTATCAGATGTCAAAACAAAGAATCAGTGTTTAGATGAAAACTCACATTCTTCATGAACCGAATATTAGATACAGCAGAAATTGATTTCATACAGTTCTGGAGGCTAGAAGTCCCTAGGCAAGGTGAGCAGCTTCGGTTTCTTTTGAGAGTCTATTTCCTACATTATATACAGTGCTTCTTTGCCTGGGACCCAAGAACATAATTCTGCACCTGTCCATGTTTCCAGTTTTTTTCAAGATTTATTTATTATTATATCTAAGTAGAAGAGGGCTTCAGACCTCATTACGGGTGGTTGTGAGCCACCATGTGGTAGCTGAGATTTGAACTCAAGACCTTCAGAAGAGCAGTCAGTGCTCTTATCTCTGGGCTTATCTCTTATCATGGGCTTATCTCTCCAGCCCATGTTTCCAGTTTTGACTTTCCATATTATATGTGTTTTATTCAAGAATTCATTATTGTTGTCCCTGTTGTCCCTTCGTTTTCTTCCTTTTAAATCTGTGTGTGTGTGGGTGTGGGTGGGTGGGTGCGCGCGCGCGCGCGCGCGCGCAGCATTATACAGACTAAACAGGTTATATTTAAGAATATATGAATGTACAAGCACATATATGCATGCAACAACAATTAATAAAAAGGGGTCATGGATTTTAAAGAGAGCAAGGAGGGATATATAGAAGGGCCTTGGAAGAAGAAAAGAAAGGGGGATTGATGTGATTTTATTGTGATCTCAAAAATAAAAGAAATAAGTTTTAAAATTCTATATAGTTCTAAAAATTATAGTCAACTATACAATAAAAACATTCTTGCTTAATGATTAATATTACTATTTTGAGAAAAAAACCCTCAGTAGCTATAATTTGCTATGGTTTTAAGGATCAGTAAGTAAATCTTCAAGTAGAATAAGTGAGAACTTTTAGAGATTTTTAAATCAAATCAAGCCAGGCAGTCTGCTGTACTCAGTTATCAGTGTTCTCGCAACCCTGAGACATGCTAACACTGCACTGCCATTTCTGTCTCTAGTTTATCCAGATGTATGATGTCAAGTTTCATGTGGCAGCTAGGAAGGAAAGGTGTTAAATTACCCTAATGACTGATACCTAGAAATGAACTTTAAATGCCTTAAATGAGCAACTTCTCTCTCTAGCTAAATAAGCTTGGAGGACATTACTAAATGAAATGTGAAAAAACATTTATTTCTGTACTCAAAGCCTTTTCTAAGTTACATAATATCCCCAAATAATAAAAATTATCTCAAATATTGAACCAAACCAATGCACAAGTTGGATGTTATATAAAGCAAGAATTACTCAGAGCAAATATTGGTTTGATTAATTTTAATATTCTTAAACTAAATTTATGGAGTAGAAGTTCTGGCTTTGAGATTTGAATTCTAACAGTTCATTTTCATGTACATATTTTGAATGACAAAAACTTTTATACTAGAAAGGCAGTTGACAAAGTATAGCCAGAAAAAGAGTTCAGCTTGGGTTTTGTTTGTTTGCTTGTTTGTTTGTTTGTAAATTAAAACAAAAATGGTTTACAATCTTCAAGTCGCTTCTAGATAATGAGTGTTCCTCCTGTTGGTTTTGCCACAAAGCAAAGCCCTAAAGCCATGAAGAGCAGCAATCAGTAAACACTAGCTCTTTATTTTTATCGCCAGTTACATACATATTTGACCACGACCTTCACTTTAGAAATAGTCTTTATACTTAAAATTATTGACAAGTATAGAACGTTTAGAATCAACTGAAAAATGAAATTCATACAAAAGCTGCAGGAGAGAAAACCTTTTGCGTCCTTGATTCGTTCACAATGCAGGTGTTTTTGCTGCCATCTGGCGGCTAGGACTGACAGCAGCACCATCGCTAAGAGAAAAACAAGTGCTTCTATCATAACCTTTGAAAACATTTATCAAGCAGGCTTAAGTGACAATCAGAGGAGCTGTTAGAAATAAGTAATTACGTCTGTAAATTTGATTATGAGAAATTGCACAGCTCTGCCAGATAAAATAATGACTAAATTTTCATGCACTTAAAACTATTCATCTGGGAGATTTTCAAATAAGAATCAAGAGATTTTTCATAAAACTATGTAACTTTTTTCCTATTATTTAAGGCTTCCCTAGCTGCGTTTTGTAAAAGCACTAGAATTAGATCAGTTGCCTTAACTGGCTGTTTCCTTATGCGTCAGGCTCAAGCTAGGGTCTGCTTTGGGGGTTGCTATGGCAACCTTAATTTATAGTATTATTATCATCTTTGTTAGGGTGTACAATCCAACATGAGAGTAATCCTCAATGTTCCTATAATAGTTTGGACTTAATTGTATTTTTCCAGCAAACAGGGCATTTTACAGTATGTCAAATCCATCCCCTTCAGTTATTTTAAATGAAAAATTAAGGAGAAAGTCCCGAATACTCTGGAGTTCAGACTTGTGAGCTGATTTTAAGTCACTGAAAGTGGCTTTAGGCTAATATTAAAGCTGAGTAATAGGACAGACCTAATTTGTTAATTGAAATATTTTCTCACTTAAGACGGATCTCTCATGTCATTTCTGATCATATCTTTTTGATATGCTGAATATTACGATTGTTTTAATGGATAAAGTTGAATGTTATTTTTCAGTTGAGCTAGGATTACATTTCTATTTTCCTTTTCTCCCGTCAAGTCCAGTGTGTGATGCTCACCCAGTCTTCCGGTGGGGCCTGCTCTAGGATGATCACCTACAAACCTACAAAAGGCCACATGGTTTTAAAAATCCCTCCTCTGCCTCTCCCAGCTGCTATCAAATGCTGATAGCTCCTTCGCTAATGGTTGGATTAATTTCTACCCATGTTTCTTCCTCCATGCAGGATTTTATCCAGCTAGAGACAATGCAAATCTAGTGCATACTGCCATAATCACTGTAGGTGGGGATATTTTAATTGTTATAGCTTACATAAATAAGTGTCAAGTTAGGGAATATCTCTAAATACCTATCTTAATGCAATCTTTAAGTTGTTAAAGAATCTTTAAGTTCTTCTTGGTGCTTATATAATGTATCTTGTCATTTCTTAAGGACAATTTTCTCTAAGTCTACATTGAAGGTGGCAGAGTTCACCATCGATGGACCAGATCTCTCATATTCTAAACTGGCAACCTCCTCCCTTAAATTATTGCTAATATAATGTCCATTGAAGTACATCATTATGAACCTGATAGGATTTGTGTACTTTTATACATTTATAAGAAATAAAATGATGAACAGAAATGAGCACATAGCTGTTTTAAATTTATAAGATTAACTTCATGTTGTCCACTAAGTAGAGCACTTTAACTCACATATGCTATCATGCTGGGGCAGGTTTTTGCTTGTTTGTTTTTAAACCATTAGTCTGCTGTACCGAGCCTTATAAAGGTTCTAGTATTCCATTTTGTTTTCTCAACTGAAATTCCTAAGAAAGTCAGTTTCGTGTTGAAATCTCAGCATCCTTCACAACGTGTTCATAGATAGCCTCTAAACTTTGCTGTTATCTTGTGTTTCTTATCGTTTTCTTTTCCTACTTTATGATTCACGAGCACCATGTGCTTAAGAATCTGATCAATGATGAATTAATTGAATATTTCTTATGTATCCATAATTCAATACAGTATTTCACTTCTTTCTGAATTAAATTATTGCAACTTTTAGCTTATTATGTGTTATGACACACAAACACATACATACTCAAGCATATATATAAACATATAAACATGTATGTATGAGCATATATTAACATATATAGAAAACATATAAACATATATAAACACACACCATATATATATATATATATATACATATATATGTATATATATATTCATATATATATGTATATATATATATACATGTGGTATGTGTGGTATTTTTAATTTGTATAATATTTTAGCAATTCATTCCTTTTCACGTCTGGCTCCCTTTGAATCTGGGCTGGTCTGAGACACTCATCAGTAATCAGTAGATGGCAGTAGAAACTACAGTGCTAAATTATACAACAAAGAAAGACACTGTTTTTACTTTGCTCGCTGGGACATTCAAGCTGGATCCATGATTCTCAAATGAAAAGACCTATGTAGAACTGCCATTCTGGGAAGACACCCAGTCAATTGGAAAAGGCACATGAGGGGGCTTTGGCTGGAAGGCTGTGTTACTAAACCTACCCCATTTTACATCTTGTTTATCCAAACTGCTTTTGCGAATAGTCTGGCTTAGTTATGGAAGGTGTTTTCTTTATCTAGTGTGCAATGTTGGAAAATATAAAACTGTCCTGCTCAAGATTTACATGTATGGAATTAATAAGAGATCAATACACTTTCCACATGTCACATGTCATACTGGTAGAACTGAGCTCATATAGATCCCAAAAATCAGCCTGCTATGGAACACATCCAGGGGCCTTTAACAGCCTCCAGGGGAAAAACTCAAGGAAGAGTAGAAACAAAAGAACCATTTCAAGCTGGCACTGCATATTGTACTTTGTTTAATGGTAAACTTGTACCTAGAAAAACTTAGCAACTACAGGAACAAATTTCTGCTTGTGCTCTCTGGCATGCATTATTAATTTGTTAATGTGTATGTCTTTGTGCTCACTAACTCAACCAATAAAGAATCTTTAGGGAACTTGCAAGTTTTTTTTATAAAGGTGAATCAGAAGAGATTAAAAAGAAGTGTCAAAACTATCTCACCTTCTGATACCTGTCTCATATGTGGCAGCTAAAGCTAGGGGCAGGGAGACAGGTTTCATTTTAGCCTTAGTAAGAGTAGAACGGGAGAATATATAATGCTTTTGTCCCAATTAAAAACAGTTGTGTGGGGGGGAGAGTCTGTTATTTGTGTTTTGTGTGTGTGTGTATGTGTGTGTGTGACCAAACGAGGTCAAAGGATAAACTATAAAAAGAATTACAAATTATTGCTAGCCCATATAAAAGACACAATCTAGGTATTCCTTTGAATATTTTATTCAAGTTTTATTTTAAGCAATGTTAATTACAGCATTTGAAGGGGAGGAGCTAATTCTACACAAAATGGAAGACTCTATAATGTACCCATTAAATTGCTTTCAAAAAAAA
>LR752692.1:17001-65283 GCA_902729485.2 Mus minutoides
GAGGGAGGGAGGGAGGGAGGGTGGGAAGGAGGGAGGGAGGGAGGGAGGATAAACCACACTTCAACACAAGGATGAATTAAGTCCTGAATGAACGACTCCATCTTGCCCACACTCTCCTCCCTAAAATGGTACAAAAAAAAAAGAGCTAACCACATCCTAAAGACTACTTTTGGTGTAAACAGGTAACTGATGGGCTAGGATGGGAACAGGGCATGACGACCTGTCTAAAATATCCCTTTCACATAGGTATGTACATGCCTCCCAGCAGATAGGATTGGGACACCAGCATTTGATAATCAGGAAGTCACAATTTTATCTAAGGACTGGATACAGATTTACAAAGGTCCCACACGTTCCCCGCTTCTACTTGCACCCTAGCATCTCTAGAGGCTTCTTCCCTACCTTGCCTACAGCTAAAAAGGACCCTTTCTGGAATGGGGTTTCTTATGTACATCTGAGATGGTAAATATCTTAAAGCCGAATCACCCTTAACTTAGAGGTCTAATGTGGTATTTATCAATTTTCAAATCCCCAACATACAACATTAAAGGGTACACTAAATGCTTAAAATAGTTATGCTGCAAAATAGTTTAAAATTAATATAATACTCATTTCTGCTTGAAATTCCATTCCTAAACCAAGCTTGTGGTCACCCGCATTGACATTCTTGTCAGCCAGCAGAACTGACAGGGTCAGTATGATACCCAGTTTTAGGATCTCAGTGTACCCTAAGCCAATCAGACTGGAGTTGTTCACTTTGCCCAAAAAGCAGGCATCAGGGTCGACCTGATACTTGACTGCTATTTCTAAAGCGAGTGTTACTGATTTCTGCAGTCCAGGCAAGATTGACAGCAGTCTCCAACTTTTTTTTTCTCATTTTTTATTAGATATTTTCTTCATTTACATTTCAAATGCTATCCTGAAAGTCCCCTATACCCTCCTCCAGACCTGCTCCCCTACCCATCCACTCCACCTTCTTGGCCCTGGTGTTGCCCTGTACTGGGGCATATAAAGTTTGCAAGACCAAGGGGCCTCTCTTTCCAATGATGGCCAACTAGGCCATCTTCTGCTACATATGCAGCTAGAGACACGAGCTCTGGGGGTACTGGTTAGTTCATATTTCTGTTCCTCCTATAGAGTTGCAGACCCCTTCAGTTCCTTGGGTACTTTCTCTAGCTCCTCCATTGGGGGCCTTGTGTTTCATCCTACAGCTGACGGTTAGCATCCACTTCTTTTTTTGCCAGACACTGGTCTAGCCTCACACGAAACAGCTGTATCAGGGTCCTTTCAGCAAAATCTTGCTGGCATGTGCAATAGTGTCTGTGTTTGGTGGCTAATTATGGGATGGATCCCCACGTGGGGTAGTCTCTGGATGGTCCATCCTTTCGTCGTCGTAGTTCCAAACTTTGTCTCTGTAACTCCTTCCATGGGTATTTTGCTCCCTATTCTAAGGAGGACACGTTGGTCTTCCTTCTTCTTGATTTTCTTATGTTTTGCAAATTGTATCTTGGATATTCTAAGTTTCTGGCTAATATCTACTTATCAGTGAGTGCATATCAAGTGACTTATCATCCTGAGTGAGGTAACCCAGTCTCCAACTTCTGATTCACCTTGTGGTAAATGGCGTCACCAAATTCTGTCCCATCATTCACATTGTATGAAGTTAGAATGCCTCCATCTTATAGCCATCTTTAAAGTTGCTCTGGGTCACTTAGATCTTTGAGGTCTCAAAATTCATCTGGTAGCCAGCCAGCCAACACTCACAGCAAAGTGCCAGAGGGCCCCTGATTGAGGGCCCAGAGATGTCAAAGTCTACATCCCAGCCCAGGTTAATGTGCTCCCTCTTATACCCTGTTTTGATTTTACCATTTTTCCCCAGTGCTAGGCAGGAAAGATGAATCAAGAGTCAGCTTCAGTCCATGCACAACCTGGCCTTTCACAGGGATCTCGGTGTCCAGGGTGTTGTCTGTCTATTCACTTCTCTGTAAATGTTAGCCCATACTCTCCATCTGTACTTGGTTTCCCGACTGCGGTTCACTTTGTTGGTCTCCGTGTTGGCAAAGCCTGAGCTGGTATATTCCAATCCATTCTCGGACTTGGTTTTCAAATG
The DNA here is from genome assembly GCA_902729485.2 of Mus minutoides. NCBI lineage: Eukaryota > Metazoa > Chordata > Mammalia > Rodentia > Muridae > Mus > Mus minutoides. The sequence continues at coordinate 19,112 of LR752692.1, forward strand.
AAGTTTTACTAAGCCAAAGACATCCCTGAAGGACTTGCCAAGATCAGCGAATGTGGGCACAGCCATTTTCTCAGAGGCAGTGAGGGCAGGAGCAGCTAAAGTATACGTTGCAGCGAGGATGTTGGGAGCACGGGAAGAGCCAATCTATGTATTTTATTTCTAAGCTGTAAGCCTAGATTGGGCAGGTTTTATCAGCTACTATAATTTATGCCCCAGCTATGTCCATTGTGACTTGCTATTTCTCCTGGCCCGTGCTCACAGTCCATATCCTCTCATGGCTGATTCTTCCTCCTTTGACCTCCTTTTGTATATGTAAATATACTAAATACATGGAGCATGCCTGTCTGCCACCTTATGTGAAACAAACTGAGAAATTTAAACTTAAAAAGAGTGTTGGTGAACCACGTTTGAAGAATGAATGAGAAATCTTATATTCTTAATTTTTTTTGTTCTTTAAATAGGAATATAAAATGAAAATTTATTTTATAAAGCATTAGTAATTTTTCCATAGGTTTCAAAACAGATATTACAATGTTATTGTCTATTTCTAAAACCTACTAATATATTTAAATATATATATGCATATATGTATATATGTGTGTGTATGTGTGTATGTTTCAGAAATATCAATTTATGATTTTAACATGGTAATAATTATCCTTTTTATTGTATATTTTAAGATCAGTAGAAGAAAGGTTTTAATATTTCCTAGACACATTATTGCTTATTTCCTTGTATAATTATTCATAAGAATAATTCTGTGACATCATGGGCAGTATCTCAGAAGTTCTTAATAAAGACCATTTCTATGAAAATAGCTACAGTGGATTCTTTTATTTTTATAACTAAGATTACCCTGATCTGCTTGATCTGCCAGGCACCCCTGTGGATGAATTACACAGAGCTTTCACACACCCAGAAACTGCAGTGTCAGAATGAACTAGAAGGCTGTCAAGAGACATGTGGACCACACAAAGCATAGCATGCATCCCAATATTCTACTTGAATGCTGTAAAATGCTTCCAGGCTTACCCTTCCCACGTTTCTCTGTATTTAAGGTACGGCCATCAACAACACATGGCAACAGCGTTGAGTGTGTTAAACTCCACTTATGTACAACATTTTTAAAACAAATGTTGATTCCAGAAATGCTTTGGGCTGAATGGATTTAATGTTTCACTTGGGCATCAATGAATTGAAACTGCTAATAAGTCAGTGGACAAATGTGAAAGCATTCTCTAGCTACATGACAATGTAGAAGGCGTAAGATTATTACTCCATACTTGGGCATTGTGGAACAGTCACTGATACCATTAATCACAAACAGTTATGAATACCTGTTTCATGATATTATTACTAATGATTGTAGCTGACACTAACTGGCTGTCTCTGTGCTGAAGACACTGTTCTGACTGCTATATGTACTTCAATTTATGAACTGAAATTATTACTAGATCTGTTTTTAAATCTAACATAAAAACAGTCATTTATTAAATAAATACTATCTAAAAATTATTTTTTGAGTTTGCACATTAGGGTGTGTGTGTGTGTGTGTGTGTGTGTGTGTGTGTGTGTGTGTACACAGGAATTCTAAATGCTCTGGAGTTCTGGATTTCATCAAATAGGCTAGGTGGTCTGGCTAAAGATCCTCGGTGATCTGACTATCTCTGGTTCCTCAAAACTGACATGAATGCTACCACAAAAAAGACTTTTTTTTTTTAACGTAGGTCCTGGGAATCAAGATTAGCTCTTCATGTGTGAAAGCTAAGCACTGCCCTGCCTAGGCGATCTCCACAGCCACTGGAGTGCTTTCTACAGTTGTAGAAGCGATTACATTTTTATGTATACTGTTCTTCAATTTATTTCTGCTTTCTTTCATTTATGTTTCCTGAACACACCCCATGCTTTGTGGTGTTGTCAGTCTTCTTGTTTAAAGTGAGTTCTCCAGACATCTTCAATAACACATATCCTACCTATCTGAGGTGGTGCTATGCTCTTCTGAAGCTCCGCATAGTCCCCACCAGAAGTGAAACCTAATTAAGGCACACAAAATTCAGTACCTATAGAAACATACAACCTGCTTTAGTGGTAATGACCTGAAGTACTACATGTTCCCAATATCAAAAAGCCTAAAAATAACTTTACCAAGTTTTCATCAGTTAGGTATCAATTATCCCCCTTAAAAGTTATGTGTTGAAAGTGTGTGGCCAAACTGGGAAACTATTGGGAAATGGTGGAACTTAGGAGGTGGAGCCTAATGTAGCCGAATGGAAGGAAGCTGGGTTATTGGGGATAATTCCTTAAGAAACAGAATCTCAGCTACTCCACATCTCTCTGTACCTAAATTACTCTGACCCATGAGTACCCTCAGCCAGGATGTTCTCTCTGTTCACAGACACAAGGAGAGGGACTAGGGTGCTACAGTCTGAAATAATGATTCCTTCTCTTATACAAGTTTTCTTGGTTATTTTGTCACAGAGACTTTCTTTACAACAATTGATTTTACCTAGTGCATTTTCCTCCCACTACAAGGAATTAAATGAAGCAGCTCATAAACTCAAAAAAAAATAAGTTTATGCATAGAAAATGTTCTCCAACATATTATACAGATGATACCATTATCATCAACATTAGCTAATTTCCATAATACCTTTATTCATTATTAATTTCTTTGATGTTAATATAGGTATGGATTTTTCTGGAGGGCAGCGGCAACAGACAGTGTCAAAATGAAAATATTGACTTCTGAAGAAAAAAAAAACAGTTACGTATTTAATAAAATAATGTATTCATTTAATAGCTAACTCAAAATGAGCCCATTAAATGTTAGAAGATGAAGAGAGATATTTAGTTATGTGCAAATAGCCAGGGGAGGGGGGAGAGAGAGAGAAAGAGAGAGAAGGAGGGAGGGAGGGAGGGAGGAAGGGATGGAGGAAGGAACGAAGGAAGGAAGGAAGGAAGGAAGGAAGGAAGGAAGAAAGAAAGAAAGAAAGAAAGAAAGAAAGAAAGAAAGAAAGAAAGAAAGAAAGAAAGAAAGAAAGAAGAAAGAAACCGAGGGAGGGGGGAACATCTGCCCAGAGTGTGGGCAAACCTACTCTATGGCTGAGGATGGACTAAATACATAGCATGAAATGAGTGGGTGTCAGCTTTCCTGTCTGCTCCTTCCACCTTGCCTTCTCTGCCGCTCTGAACTATCTCCTGAAACTCAGACTAAAATAATCCCCGTCTTCCTTACATTGCTTGTGCTGTATATTCTGTTACATCAATAAGAAAAACAGCTAATACCATGTTTTCACCTACCCTGTAACTTTTATATTAGATGAAGACTACAAGTCCAAAACAGTATTGTGTCTTGAAACCGAAAGTAGTAGATATTCCTTTCAGACTTGTATTGCTCATAAATTGGCCATTTTCCTCCTTTTGCAAGAGTGTGTAATCTTTAAAATGACTTTTTTATCATCGTCATCATCATCATCATCATCATCATTTTCTTCGGTGGCGGCGGCGGCATCTCCATCAGTGATTTCCATAGCCAGCTTAGCCGCAGTACCCATTCTGAGACTGTATCCCTGTATTGTTTTCACCAACTACCTTCAACTGTATACCACTGGATCACCTTCTCACGTTATTATCCTCTAAGTACCACTTTCTAGGTGGCTCTGTACCACCACTTTGGCCTTTTGCCTTTCAGACCACAATTTCCATGCTGATCACAAGTATTAACTGATTGCATTTTTAAAATTTATGTTAGTTCTTTTAATTTCCCTACTTCTTTGTACTTGGCAACCCTGTCTGTCTTTACATCCTACCTGATACTGCAAAACCCACACCACATCCTACAAAGCTCCCTCTGGATACTTTTTTCAACGTACTTACCGTCTCTGCTCTCGCTCCATCACGCAAAGGCCAAATCTGATCTCAGATAACTCATCTCTTTGTCTACTTTAACATCGAAAGAGCGAATGAGAAAAAAAAAAATCTGCTCCCGCAAGAATTTGTGCCACCAGCCTCCACAAGGGAATGGTTTCCAGCAAATCTTTATACTTGAAATCTCCTCAAAGCCCTAAGCTTCATCCTGTCTCCTTCAACACCATACTTTAGTCTTAATTTAAGCTTCAAACTGCGCAAGCAACACAAGCATAGCATGAATTGCTACAATGTACACACGAACCCCTCTTCTCTGTGTTGATTTCTGTCTGCCTCTGCTTTTGTAAGAGAAGAGTTTGCCTTTCTGCTCCAAACTCACATCCTGCCCTCATGATCTTCTTTCTCCCAGTTCAGCAAACACGGCCATCTTTCAGTGACCTCTCTCATCTGTCAGCCACCCCTTCCATCTCAAATGGCTACTGACTGAAGATTTCTATCACTCAGCAATAACTCCAACTGGAAACCAATGCAAACAGATTTTCTCTGCCCTCCTGATCTCTGTCCTGGTTTTGTAAAAGTCTCTAAAGGTATCTCTGCATACATGTTTGCAGAGATCTTTTACTGGCCTTGCCTACTGACTCTGTTTCTCCTTTAATGCTCCTCGGTGATACCATGGAAGCATGGGGCCGGTTTGCACAATCGAAAGCAGTAAGTCAGATCTCTTTCCCAGTCTTGGTGTGAGTGTCATCGGTAGCTCAAAATAAGTAATGGTAGAAAGACTTAAGTCTATGGTGATTGACAAATGCTGCAAACTTACAAAGCAATTTTGTTTTAATTTTCTGCTGTTTATCTTCATGGTCCCTTCCTCTAATGTCATTTCTCATCATTTTTTATATCACTGTAAAAAAAAAAACAAATCATTTGATAGTCTCTAAAATGCAAGCACCACCCAGTGTACTAAGAATTGCCACACTTGGGCCACAAATCCTGAAGCTCACCCCATGAAACAAGATGCCCCTTTCCATCCAAAAGTTTCAAGTACGTGTCAAATTTCTCGTGTTTAAGATTGAACTTTATTTTGTATGTGTAACTAAACTGGTCCTTCTCGGTACTGTTTTTCAATGTTTTAAAGTAAGACGCCTGGTGTTATCCTTGTCTCTCTCAGTTTTCTCCACCTACTATCGTGTTCTAGTCCCTGAACACTTCATGACTCTGAAATTTTCTGTTCACCATCACTGTTCGGAGTCTAAAGACATAAGCTACACTCTAAATAAATACTCTGGCAATCTTTTAATATATTTCCTTCCATCCCAGTATCACTCCTGATCAATCCATTATCTATGCTTCAGGAAGAATAAACCTCATTAAGACATACTTTAAAAAACTCATATCATTCTCACAATTAAGACTATAAAATGTCTCTGAAAAAAAATCCTTTCACAGTCCATAAAATGCCTTTTAATAAGGTATCCTGATTATCTGCTCTGGGTCATCTGTCTCCTTCCCAAAATGCTAACTGCTTTCATTTCAGGACTCCAGATACTTTCACTTACACTTTGCCTCACTCTCCCACCCCACCCCCCACCTCTCAGAGCCCTCGATACTGTCAGTAATGACATTGGCCTCTGAAATTTAATTCATCAATGATTTCATTTTCAAATAGGAAATTCCTTGAAGTTTTTCCCTTCTTTACTTTTAACATCAAACATGCCATTTCTACCACATTTTACATTTGATTTCTCTTGTTTGATATCAAATTGACAGAGTTGTCATGGCCCCAAACAGTACAACTTTGTTGTTTCCCAGTTCTGAAGGGCAGAGGTCTGGCACCAGCCTCGTTATGGAGAAATCCTCTGACTTCCTATGCAATGCAATGTCTTTTATTCCTCAGGATTATTTGAGTTATCCTGGGCTTTGTGTTTCCATATGAAATTTCAGATTTTTTTTATCAATTTCTGTGAACAATTGCATTGAAATTTATTTTGATATGGAATGCAATATAAGAGCAGCATTCCCATGTGAAGTTTTCAGGGGACAACCCATTTCTTTGGCTTTTGCAAGTGTTCATTTCTCTCCTCAGTCTTCATGTCAGCACCCAAGGTCTGTCCTACTTACATCTTACCACTTAATATAGTTTTCATTGTACGATCTACTTTTTGTCCTACTTGTTCACAAGGAAGGTTCATTGCCCTGGGATCACCTGAGTATGCCAAAACAACCTGCTATTCTAAGAGCCTTTCTGTCTCACATCTTTGAGGTACCATATTGACAAGTTTAGAGACTAGCATGTGGACATGTTGCAGAACTATTATTCAGCTCTTCACATATTCTCATTTCTTTTGCTCTCTTACCCAAATACATGCCCAACAGTGACAATATTTTCTCACTTCAGGATAATAACACCTATACAGCTTTAACTGTTTCATAGGAAATTATGGGTAATCTCAGGGAGCTAAAGTATTACCATTTATTATTTTGAATATGAATATTTATAAGGATCTAATTTGTTCTTCTATATGCATCTACCCAGTTGACCACTACCAACTGTTGTAGTGTGTATTTTTGACTTTGTTGTCAAAATTAGGTGACCATGGCATAGGGATTTATATCCAGGTTCTCAATTCCATTCTGTTGTTCAACATGTCTGCCTTTATCCAAGTCCTATGCTCTTTGTATTACTATAGCTTTGTAGTATAACTTAAAACTATATGCTCTTCAACAGTTCTTTTATTGTTCAGGATTATTTGAGGTATCCAGGTCTTTGTGTGTTTCTGTGTGAAATTTAGGGTTGTTTTTCAATTTATGTAAATAATTGTATTGAAATTTATTTTGATAGGGAATTATGTTGAATCTGTAAAATGTGGGGATATATATATATATATATATATATATATATATATATATATATATATATATAAAATGTTAACACTACTAATCCATGAGCATGGAAGGTCTTTGCATTTTCACGTATCTGCTTAAATTCCATTTTTCATTTTATTAATGTTCTTATTACACATGTCTTTAATTTCCTTAGATCAAGAGTTTCTGAGGCTATTGCAAATGGAGGTCCTTCCTGATACTTTTCTTAGTATGTTTATCATTTGAGTATAAGAAGGTTACTAATTTTTGCTTGTTAATTTTGTACCCTGAAACTTTGCTGAATGTATTGATCAGCTCTAGGAGTCATGGAGTCATTGTGGTGTTTTATCTATAGAATTATATCATATGCATATAAGAAGACTCTGACTTCTTCTGTTTTTATTGTATCCTCTTGATCTCCTTCACTTCTCATATTGCTCTAAGACTTCAAATGCTGTTATGAACAAGAATGTAGAGAATGATACTGCCACTGCTATTGTTTTCCTTACAGGTCTTGATGGTTAAACCTTATTGCAGAAGATGCCACATACTTAAGTCACTACTTATGGAGAAATAAAACTGGTCTTCACCTGGATGCTTCATCTCTACTTACTAGCTTGCATACTGCTCAAAGGTATTGTGTATGCTATCAAAATGGAAGGGTAATCCTCAATCTCAACCAACTATGAGTCTTGTGAGCTGCAATAGCTTCTGACCTGACAAGATATGCCCACTGGCACAATAGGAACACAAGCATTATGGAAGTAACCAACCACTTTCTGATTGTGTTTCATAAGACCCACACTAGCAAATTCAATCCCATGCCTGGTGTTGTTACTAGGGGGAAAAGCTTGTGATGAGATAAATCATTAGCCCTAGGGGAAATATAATACTATTATTATGCTAAGGGAACATGGTGTCAAAATGACTCCTGATGGCTTATTTCTATACCCATAGATCAATCAGTGAATCCTTCAATCCTCTATAGAGAAGCTTCTTCTAATGGTAGATGGTGAGGAACACAGACCCTCCCCCAACTGGCCAGCATGCAGAGAATGAGAATTTGTGGAGAATTCAACCCTAAATGGGAATACAAATCACACTCCTGCCCCAAAAGCTTACGATCTTCATGAAAGAAAGAACAAAAAGATTGAAACAGCATGCACAAGACCTGTACAAACACACAACATTCCAGCACAGAGAAGAATGAGACCCTGTAACCAAATAGTCATCTGCAATTTACAGTTGCTCTGATCAGTTTTCTTCAATGGAGTGACACTGGACATACCACATCCCAATGCCAGTCACATGCTTGGAAATAGTTGGCCAATACAAATCTAACCCCTCTCTCTCTCTCTCTCTCTCTCTCTCTCTCTCTCTCTCTCTCTCTCTCTCTGGCTGTGTGTGTGTGTGTGTGTGTGTGTGTGTGTTCTGTGTGTGTTCTGTTCTTTGTTTTTCCTTCTTTAAAGAATATTGCATGTGTGTGTAAGGAGGGTAAATATCGGGCAGAGTTGAGGCAGGTGTAATATTACCATAAATTGTTTGAAATAATTTTAATAAAGAATATTGGCAAAACAATCATATTTTAAAAATCATAAGAGTCAGAGTTAGAGGATAATTTCAAAGAAACAATGTTTTCTGGCTAGTTTAAGGCAGTTGCAAATATGAACTCACAGTGGTTATGACAGAAGACTTGTGCAAGTTCAAACCAAATGAAATCTCAGTATGGCAAGGGAGTGGCCATGAACCATCTAGCTGAGGATCTATTGGCCTATAATAGCTGCCTAGAGAAAGAGAAATGGTTTTCTTTAATGGCGTGACTCTTAGTGGGTGAGCCATACTCCAAGTCAGACCCAATTCCCAAGAGTAGTTAAGGTGCACAAACAGAGCACAATGAGCTCTACAAAAAGAAAAAGGCAAGCTCAAAATTAGATGTGTTGGTAAAGTGGGGACAGGGGGGATATCTGCAGGTTGTGGGGGTGGGGGTGGGGATATGTTCAATATACACTACAAGAAATTGCCATAGAATTAAAGAAAATATTATTTAAACAGAAAAACTTGACCCAATCTAAGCAAACAACCCTCAAATATTTTAAATTAGAAAACATGAAGGTGTGTTTTTTTTATAATAAGTATCAGATTTTTACAAGGTAAAGGATATGCACTTTAGCATTATTAAGTAGGTTTACAATTTCAAATGTTCTGTACCCAGGATAATTAACTATACTCCCGATTTGGAATTGTGGTCAATGAAAGTTAGGGCAAAGCTGGGCAGTGGTGGTGCCTTTAATCCCAGCACTTGGGAGGCAGAGGCAGGTGGATTTCTGAGTTCAAGGCTAGCCTGGTCTACAGAGTGAGTTCCAGAACAGCCAAGACTACACAGAAAAACTCTGTCTCGAAAAAAAAAAAAAAAAGGAAAAAGAACAGAAAAAAGAAAAGAAATGAAAGTTAGGGTAAAATAATCTTAAGTGAAAAAAATTAAACTGGTTATTTGTTTGAATGCTTCCCAAGGCACTACCAAGTTCCTTCTTTGAAAAATCATAGATGAAGTTAAATGTAGACATCACTGTAGAACAAATTACTATCTTGTCCCAATTGTTTAGGACAATAGTTACAGGTGTGCCACAAGGAAAGAATGCAAACATCTTCAGTACACAACAGCAAAACATCCCTTAGTCAAACCTGGAATATCTCAAATACTTGAGAACAGAGATTCATGTGACTACATTCTCAACATATAAAGTTATGAAAACACAAGGAAATGGAAGACTTGAGAAATAAAAGGAACAGTTTCTTTGCTCATGGTTGATAACTCCCAATGTTAAAGAAGTCTTGCAAACAGGGGTAACAATGAATGATTGTGTAGACTATGTAGGCTTGAGGAGGTGTGCTATAGAATGAGATAGCTGTAAGAAAACTATGAGTGCCCCCAAATGGTTTATACTGTGATTGGGTAATCAATCATAACTATAATTTCCCATCTAAACTGCTTAGTTTTTGTTTTAATAATTGTGTAAGAAAAGAAACAATTCCTCTGGCATCCTTGTTTTTCTCCTTTAGAAGTTTTACTCTGTCTGACTGAAGGAGCATGAGGCTAAGATTTTTTAAGAGTGGAAGACTTGGGGAGAAACTGTAGTGGAAGAAAGCATAGGCCACAAGGCTGACAAGTGCACATATCACTGATGATATCACTGGGGGACAGGAAATTGAAAGTTCCATCATAATCTCTGGGGTCACTTCCTATGTGAGGCTAGTATATGAGCAAATGTTCATTGTGTGGTCCTTTCCTATCTCTAAACATAGAGCTTCAAAAGCATAAATTGTCTGTATGTGAAAGGAAACTGCTATATCAACAGATACATGCATGTGGATGCTTATCAAATCAATTATATCAACAGACAAATGCATATCTATGCTTACCAAAATGAAGTTAACTGGGATGGCCATCATCAAATACATGGGTAACAACAATATGATATAAACATATAGAAATACTATCCCTCAATTAAAAAAATATGGAATCCTGTTATTTGCTACAGCATGGTTGGCCCATTTAATTAATAGAAACAATCACAACACATGCTTCATTCATTTGTGACAATTAGAAAGAGAGGCTCATATATAGATAAGAAGCAGAAAACTCTAGCTAGGGTTTAGAAATTTAGAGAGGAAAGGAGATATAAAGAAGTCAAAAGGGAACTCAACACACTAGTTTTTTAAAGAGGAATTGATTCTGGATTTCTACAACATAGTAGGGGCAGCTTTTGGCTATGAGAACATAGAATATATTAAAAAAATAATTAAAAACCAAAGATACAACACAGAAATGATAAATGCTTGAGGATACAGAAGTGTCACTTACCCTGTGCTGAACTGTACACACTGTATATGTGTGTCAAATGCCCATACTGGGCCCCATAAAGATGCACAAATATTACTTACCAAAGAAGTGGGGAGAAATAATGGAAGGGAGAGGGGGGAGTAAATGAGGGAGGGAAGGAGGAAGATAAAGCAGAAGATGAAGAGAGAGATTGAGAGACATAAGGATATGACTTGGTTGGGTGTTTCAATAGAGAATTCTTTTAACAGCAGCTAATACAGGTTGAATGAGAACATCAATAGAGAGGCAGCACCAGGTCTACCAGATGGAGGTGTCTCAGATAATTCCAAATATGGTTACCCAGATCTACTAGGGGAGAAAGGAACATCCCTTCGATAACTATTTAATCCCAGCACTCAGGAGGCAGAGGCAGGCGGATTTCTGAGTTCGAGGCCAGCCTGGTCTATAGAGTGAGTTCCAGGAGAGCCAGGGCTATACAGAAAAACATTGTCTTGAAAAAAACCCAAAAAAAACAAACAAACAAAAAAAAAAACTATTTGAAACATATAGACTTAAACCTGATTTCTGTTCCACAAGGAAAGAGTCACTCACCCTGTAAATCGGTTATTTAAATGACTTATTTTGCTAAGCAACTAATTCCTCCTCCTCCTCTTCCTCCTCCTCCTCCTCCTTCTCCCCCTCCTCCACCTCCTCCTCCTTCTTCTTCTTCTCCTTCTTCTTTTCTAAAAACCAAATGGTGATACATAAGATTCTAATAAATATACTCTTTTTATTTGTTTAAAAAACTACACTTGCTTTAAAAATACTATAAGGCTGTGCTTAAATGTTGGAGGGGGCTTCAATTTGAGTAAAAAATTCAAGATATTCCTTTTCTAGTAGAAAAAAATCTATAGTTACTCTTCAATGTCATTGAAACGTACCTTTAAAATTTATTTTAAAATGTCTTCCATCAAATAATAAAAAAGGTTTTTAAAAACCTGTTTTGGAAATATATATGTGTGTGTGTGTGTGTGTGTGTGTGTGTGTGTGTGTGTGTGTGTGTGTGTGGTGTGGAAATAGCTGTTTGGTATGGAAGTGAATGTCAGTAGCTATGAAGTATTTACACTAGATGTACAAGTCTTTTCACATTGCTTAGAGGCAAACATGGAGCTTCAAACATGTGGAGTCTGGAGTCATCAGAGGCTGGGGAAGGAGGTATTGTTCCTTTTGAGAATGGAGACTAAATGTGCATCTGTGAAATACACAGCTTCATTCAAATGATTCTCGCTCAGAATCCTATAACAATGGTACCTTTGACCTCAAGGCACCTGTGTTGTCTATGTACGTTCCTTTCTGGGAATAAACTTTATGCAGGAGAAATCAGTATCTACTTGCAGCCATCATAACCCATGTCGTTCTCAGACAATGAAATACATTAAATAGTTGTAATATGGATGTCTATGTTGATATGTCCTGAGCAGAGGTTATTTTAGGAAAGATCTCACTACATAGTCTCGAACTCATAATCTTTCTTGATTCGACCACCAAGTCAATGATTAATGCATGAGATTCTATGCTTTTTTATCTACTCTTGGATAATTTTACACACATATACAGTGTATCTTGATTATACTTAACCCAAATTCAACCCTTGCATTGTCTCTGGATATCCCCAATACTTGCCCCTCCTGCCTGTATATTTATAGATAGATAGATAGATAGATAGATAGATAGATAGATAGATAGATAATATATGGATGATAGATAGATGATAGATAGATAGATAGATAGATAGATAGATAGATAGATAGATAGATAGATAGATAATATATGGATGATAGATAGATGATAGATAGATAGATAGATAGATAGATAGATAGATAGATAGATAGATAATATATGGATGATAGATAGATAGATAGATAGATAGATAGATAGATAGATAGATAGATAGATAGATAGATATATAGATATGTAGATATGTAGATATATAGATATGTAGATATGTAGATATATAGATATGTAGATATGTAGGTATGTAGAGAGATAGAGAGAGAGAGAGAGTCCAATTAGTGCTGCCTGCTTGAGAATGAGTAACCTACCAACAGCCACACACACCCCAAATTATTCCTTCTCCCCAAGGAGCATCAATTGCACCCACTCCTTGGTAGCTTCGTAGCTCCTCACCCACTCATAACTCGATCATTAACTGGCTTAATCCTAATCATGTAAGGGTAGGTGCAGCGAAGTTGTAAAGGCAGTAGCTATATCATGTCCAGGAGAGAGCATTCCCTCAGCGCTTACTTTCTGCTTCCTTCTCCACAATGTCCTTGTGCTATGTGGGATGGGAGTACAAATGATGTCTTATCAGAGATGCCAGCTTTTCTAATTTGTGAAGAGATTTTTTTTCAAATGTTATCTTTGTCCTAAAGGAGCAATGTTTTTAGTAATCTCTACATCATCTCAAAAAGATGTGATCATTTCTACAGTTGAACTTGATGGTACAGGACTTGTTTCGTGATAAGGCTGAATATTCTGCATATCTGTTAAAAAATATTCTTCAAAGGTGAGAAAATGGTAAGTAAAAATTGACTAACATCTAGGAAAAAAGACTCATGGGTTGCAAAAACCAGGATGGTCAATTTTTTAATCCTGTAAACTTAAAATATTAAATTGAGGTAAATTTACTATTTTACTGACTGAACATTCTTTTAGAAGCTTTGTAAAGCATTTTTGACCCATATGATGAGAATACCTTGGAGTCTTCTTAAGTTATTTGTACTGAAATTTTCTCTTTCTCTTTTGTGGTTCTTGTCCCTCAAATTATGAAACATCAATAATCTTTGCAAGCAGAATTACACAAACCACAAACTAAAGTTCTGTCGTATGTAACAAGCCTCGTGCTTACATTCTTCGCTCCATAGAAGTTGTCACAAATAGTCACACCATGATGGATGGGGGCAAGGCAAGAATTAACCATACGATCCCTGCATGGATTTCATGCTACCCAATAAAGAATGTTTTAGTGAGAAGCACCATAAATTTTCCACCATCTTCCCTCTGAGCCCAGCGGATGCAGCTAGGGCCGTTCCTGTGCTCCCCACACCCCAGGACTTTAAGATCACATCAGGATTAAGTGTGAGTGGAATGCAGAGGTGGTTTTGGGAGCAGTGGGGTGCTGGTGCCTGCAGGGGCAGGAACTGAGGAACTCCGCTCAACCGCTCAACCGAAGGCCAGGCCTCTCCCAGTCAGGAACACGCCAGACATCTTCCCTCTGAGCCCAGCGGACACAGCTAGGGCCTTTCCTGTGCTCTCCATACGCCAGGACTTTAGGATCACCCAGGGGTTATGGAACCTTGGGATCACCTCGGGATTACAGAAAAGAGACATCCTGCTGGGAGAGTTCTGACCATAGAACTCAGGAAGTGGATCAAAGTTCCAGTCTGCTGGACACCGGACTTGTAAGAGAAAAGCTTGCCTGCAGAGACTGCTCTGAACACTGGACCTCTGGGGAGAGTTGATCTACCAGAAGTGCTATCAGAGGCTAACAGAATCACAGGAGAATCAAGCTCAAACCAGTGACAGCTTGGACATTAACATCAGAAATCTTCAGATGGCGAAAGGCAAACGTAAGAATCTCACTAACAGAAACCAAGAACAATGGGCATCATCAGAACCCAGTATGCCCACTGCAATGAGTCCTGGATACCCCAACATGCCTGAAAAGCATGATGCAGATTTTAAATCATATCTCATCATGATGGTGTTCTTATTTCTAAACTGATCTTTGAAACCATTGATTATTAAAATAAAGTACACATACATTCATGCCAATTTAAAAAGAAATCACAATTTCAAAGCACCTGTATCACTCCACAGCCCAGAAAGAAGCAGGTGGATATACTTAAAACCTCATAGGCAGATGGTGAGGTGCGAAGAATGGAACTAAGTCAGCTTAGCTGCTGTACTGAACATCTAAGCAAACACACACAGTATTAAACTAGTACACGGCCCTGTACTCAGAGGCAAAAATAAAAGTCACCTTTGAAATTTACTGTAGAACAAATAAACTGGAACTTCTTAGCTTTGTGCATAGGGGTGTAAATGGAGCAACTACTATCCAAGACAGTAAGAACCTTAGAAGTAGGTATTAGGTCGTGGTATTATTGCCTGATGGTGTATAACCACCCAAAAGACTGAAAGCAGGATCTTTAGAACATGTTGGCAAACCCATATTCATTACACTATATCTCACAATTGCCAAGTTTTTATAGAAAGTTAATGACTAAATATAACATGGCATATGCACACAGTGCCTTTCTATTTTTCCTTGTAAAAGAAATAATGTCTACTAAAACACAAGTGAGCCATGAGGGAAAATTTTTTAATGAAGTAAAAAATCAATCACAAAAAGATAAAACTCAAAAAAAAAAAAAAAAAAAGCTGGGCGTGGTGGTGCACACCTTCTAATCTCAGCACTCGGGAGGCAGAGGCAGGCAGATTTCTGAGTTCGAGGCCAGCCTGGTCTACAAAGTGAGTTCTAGGACAACCAGGGCTAAACAGAGAAACCCTGTCTTGAAAAAAAAACAAAAACAAAAAAACAAAACAAAACAAAAAAGATAAAACACACACAAAGCAGCTAAAGTAGTCAACTCAGCTATTAAAAACAATGAATATATGAAATTCCTAGGCAAATGGATGGATCTGGAGGGTATCATCCTGAGTGAGGTAACCCAATCACAAAAGAACTCACATAACATGTATTCACTGATATGTGGATATTAGCCCAGAAACCTAGACTACCCAAGATACAATTTACTAAA
Organism: Mus minutoides; assembly: GCA_902729485.2. Lineage (NCBI taxonomy): Eukaryota > Metazoa > Chordata > Mammalia > Rodentia > Muridae > Mus > Mus minutoides. Next base: position 34,481 of record LR752692.1, read on the forward strand.
CACATGAAACTCAAGAAGAAGGAAGATCAAAATGTGGACACTTCGCCCCTTCCTAGAATTAGAAACAAAGCACACATTGAAGGAGTTACAGAGATCATGTGTGGAGCTGAATCAAAAGGATGGACCAACCAGTGACTACGGCAGCCAGGGATCCATCCCATAATCAGCCACCAAACATAGACACTATTGCATATGCCAGAGAGATAGTGCTGAAAGGGCCCTGAAATAGCTGTCTCGTGGGAGGCTATACCAGTGACTGGCAAACACAGAAGTGGATGCTCACAGTCAGCTATTAGATGGAACACAGGACTCCCAAGGAAGGAGCTAGAGAAAGTACCCAAGAAGCTGAAGGGGTCTTCAACCCTATAGGTGGAAGAATAACATGAACTAACTAGTACCCCCTGAGCTCATGTCTCTAGCTGCATATATAGAAGAGGATGGCCTAGTTGGCCATCATTGGGAAGAGAGGCCCCTTAGTCATGCAGACTTTATATGCCCCAATAGAGGGGAACGCCAGGGCCAAGATGTGGGAGCGGGTGGGTAGGGGAGCAGGGCCGGGAAGGGGGAGGTTATAGGGAACTTTCTGGATAACACTTGAAATGTAAATGAAGAAAATATCTAATAAAAAAATATACATGAGTTTAAAAAAAAAAGAAATATCACCATGAAAATGTCCAGGGAGTGGAGGCAGATGAAATTGGGCAGTTATCATACAATGGTATAGAGCTTCATTTTTTAGGATTCATGATTTAGGATTAAATATTCTATAGCTCTAAGTCCTGTTATTCTGAGATAAAAAATGTGAATTTTCCACCACCAAGTCACCAAATTCAGAGTTAAAGTCTTGCGCAATTTTGTTTTTATTTTCGAAGATGAAGACATCTATGATGCTGCAGAGCTTGTTACTTCTTCTAGTAATAGATTTTAAAAAGAGTTATATAAAGGAATATGCATTTAATTGAATTGTTTCATGTATAAAAAGTTCAATGTTTTCCCAATAAAGTGCATGGTAAACACTTGCCCAATGTTTCCCCCAAGAAAGTGAATGGTATACACTTGCCCAATCTGATGTACTTGCTATCAAGCTATGCATGCAAAACTGCTTATACTAAGAAGTACTGTATGTTTTACCACAAATGAAAATATTTTCATAGAAACAATAGGTTTAATATATAATTCCCAATAGTCTCCCAAATCCACCCTAAAGTGTCTCTTTAAAAGGAAAAAGGAAAAGACACTTGCTTGTGTGTATAAAGAAATATAGACTAGCGTCCACAGGAACATGACTTAATATATCCAAAACCTACCCGTATCTCCATGGATATCTGTGACATGTGGAGAATGCACAGAAAGGAACCCCACACAGATGTAAAAATGAACAAAAGTGTGCACCATTAAAGGTTTCCTTTATCTGTAGTAACACAATAAATACCTAACAGAATGCTCTATCTAAAACTAGCCAGTCTGGCTCTAAGACCACCCAACAAGAAGAAAACTATTCCTGACAGTAGGAAACTAGTCAACCACCGCTGGCCTAGTGAAGTCGTGGTGTAGTTTCTCAAGTTCAGGGCAAGTGTATACCATTCACTTTATTGGGAAAACATTGAATTTTTTTATACATGAAACAATTCAATTAAATGCATATTCCTTTATATAACTCTTTTTAAAATCTGTTACGAGAAGAAGAAACAAGCTCGGCAGCATCATATATGTCTTCATCTTCGAAAATAAAAACAAAATTGCACAAGACTTTAACTCTGAATTTGGTGACTTGGTGGTGGAAAATTCACATTTTTTATCTCAGAATAACAGGACTTAGAGATGCAGAGACAAATAAAATAAACTCATAAACATGACAAAGGTCACAAGTTAATGAGTCTTGTCACTCATGCCTCCTAAACAACTTAAGTATGGCTTTCGAAGTCTAAATTCATAAGTTGACAGTGTTGTATGGTGAAAAGAAGTAGTGGACTCTGCTGGCTCAAAACAGCTCATAAAGATTCTACGTCCATTTCTCTGGCTAACTTAACAGTGAATTTATATGATGATGAAGAAATGGAAAAGAAATGGCCTTTCAATGAATCCTCCAGCCTTGTGTTTCTGTGATTTCTGTGGTTGCCAAATGTTGATTCGCCGTCTTTTATATTTTATTTAATTTTATTTTACTGAAATATAAAAATAAGATTATGTGTGAAACAGCAAGTTTTATGGAAAAGTAAAAAGAGGCTACATCTAAAATACGCACCACTTTTCATTTTATAACAGCAATATCAAAAGAGACACACACCTGACCTAGCATTTGAAAGAAGCCTGCATTTAGTGCGATAAAATGCCACTGGAGGATTTAGCACACTTGTAGGTTCAGGCACTAGGGTCCAACGGTAAGGTTGTTGAAGCAAAATAGAAAAAAAAAGTCCTGCCAAGAGATAATGACTCCTTCCCTCTGGCAAAATCACTGCAATGGAGAAATAATATATAACACCCAGCATCTTTTGAGTGAGACCCTCTGATTTTTCTCTTTCTATAGCCCTGAGGCCATACCCAAAGCTATCCTACTCTTAATAACATATCAAGGTTACAATGAATATTAAAATCTACACAAGGAGATAAAATATATGTGGGAATGTATCCAAGTTAAAAAGGGAGGGAAGAATTGTGGAGCTCTTAAGAAGGGTGATCCTTTAGAAGGACCAGCAGTCTTAATTATTCTGGTCCCCGGAGATCTCTCAAACACTGGTACACCCAACAGACAGCATACACCAGCTTATATGAGGCCCGCCAACACATGTACAGTAGAAGACAGCCAGGTCTGTGTTCATTCAGAGATGATGCACCTAACTCTCAAGAGACTGGAGACCCCAGGGGGTTTAGAGGTCAGGTGGGATAGGGGTATTCACATGGAAATGGGATGGGGTGGGGAGGAGGTGTAGGATGTGGAGCAGTCAGAGGGTTGATGGGAAGGAGTGGGGAATGGAATATAGAATGCAAAAAAGGAATTAAAAATAAAATAAAAAATTTTTAAAAAGATAAGCCTACAAAGAAGAAAGTACTCTGTTATTTTCAAAGATGTGAAATATAAATTCAGCATGCCAAAATAATAGTAATTATTGGAATATTTGCCTTTATTTTCAACACTTAAATTCTACCTTCACACAATCAAACTTCCAAGTCCTTTAAAGAAAGAAATTAGACTTGGGCAAATTAATACTTTCTCTGGCCTCCCTTCATTTTTATAAAAATTAAAGTTAAAGTTATCTTACTCTGTGAAGGTGTCAGATTGCTGGGGTCAGAGAGGAGCATGGGCTGTCTCCTAGACCTTTGTAGTGACTTATAGAAACATTTGTACACGGGGAAAGTTTGTATATGTGCGAAAAGAATAATTGAAAATTGTAAAACCTGTATGTAGTAGTTTTCACTTGGCTATTACAGAACATTCTACAAAGGAAGAAGGGGTGTCTTTCAGTGTCTCAAGAAAACTAGGGAAACAGTGGATGTCTGTCTCTAAAGGAAGAAACTGAAGAACACAGTGAAGAATTGGAAAAGGCTTCAACAGTCTAAATGGTGTGAAATCACAGCCACTAACATGGAGAAATCTAAGGGGATTATTCAGTTTAATTAAAGAAAAAGGGTCCTCAATTGCATAGAGAGTTTTTCAGAAATGATAAACCACGTGATTCCTTAATCATCAAAACAACACAATAAAATGGGTATCTATGGGAGAATGAAAACACAGAAAATGTCTAAGGGACATTTAATAAAATATTTGCTTTCTCTGAATTTAATGCTTATAATATTATGAAAATTTGAGTTATAAAAAACAAGTAACAGTGGCTGGTTCACACATGTGCAATGTCATTGAATATCTTATACTAACTTGTATTGTCCAACTTACTGGTTTCTAAGGTATAGAAGTTTATACAGAAGTAAAAGGAAAACTCAGAATCCGGCTGTGTCTATAACCCCAGAGCAGACTCTGGTAGGGGTGCAATAAGTCTGAGAAGTTAATTATGAAAATGCCAAGTTCAACAGTACCCTGTACTATGCCTGTTGATGTACAGCTCCTACCTTATTAGTTATCTCTTGAGTGCATGTTTTAGATCAGTTAGAGTTTAGAACCTTTAAATGCTCACCTGGCCCAGCATCTGCACCAGCAAACATTAGAAGTTTAATAAATATTAAGCCAGACCAGGAAAAGACATGGTTTATTGTGCATTTTGGAGAGATTAAAAAACAATGTTTGGCTATAAGGAAGTCTGTAAATATGTCCAAAACTGCTAATTAGAAAATAGAGCGCAGTTCGAAAATAAAGGGAGTATATAGTTATGCACCATTTGGCTGCACACCTTACTGTGAAGGCGATGACTTCTCCTGACTCCCTCACCAGCATCATATTTCTAATGATTATTAATACCAAAGCATTCACTTCCTCTTTTCTGCTATTATATTTTCAGTGGCATCATTGCAATCCCCATCACTGTGGTGAATAGCATCCACTTTTCATTAATTTAGAGAACAAAAGCTGACATGGTGAGTCCATCGGGGACAATGACAAGTTCTGAAGCTATTAAGTGACAATGCCCTGTAATTTAAGCAGCCATCTCTGACGGACCTGAAGAAAACGGACTGGGGATGTAAAACACGGCTTAGTTTGTTTGCTTGTGAATCTGTGTAGGTGCTTCCGTTTCTCTCTTGCAACAAAAGCCCAAGATCAAATAACCAGTGCTTCACGGGGCAATATACAGGGTCTGATGCGCACGCTTACAGAAATTTAAAGCTAGAGAAGCCTGAATTGTAGCCTGCATCTCACCATACTCACCATAAGGTGATCCTCCCTGCTGTCTTCCTTTCAGTATCTTCAAGAAATAAATGATCATCACCATCATGATGATCGGGGATGAACTTCAGCTGAATGTTCCCACATGCTCAGGGGTATTCTTTATTGTGGCAGCATTACCTCTGATGGTTGGTGCTCATGTCACAGAAGCATTCTGAGTGACTCCCATGACCTCTACATGATGGGGTTTTCTGGGGAATTAAGCAGGGTATCTTTAAAGCTTGAATAATGTCTTCTTGTGCCTGGCTATGAATATGTAACATACACACCATGTTATTTACATACTTCCAAAATATGCTGCATATTCCTTAATTTAAACAGGACAAATAGTAGACAACTACAATCCTCAGAGGCTCTAGAAGCAATAGCTATTTCTAGCTGACATGTGGGGTCAAACATTAGTATAAGTGGTTACTAATAAGAAGAGAGATGCCAGTTAATATCTTCTTGGGAAATATTGGGTAGGATGGATTATTTTGTGTTCTAATTATCAGTAATTTAACCTAATTATTTTACATGCTTATCTTAGCATCTCTGTTACTTACTGTTTTTTTGTTACTGTGATAAAATACTATGACACAGAGCAATTTCAGGAGTGAAGAATTTATCCTAGCACATTACTCTAAGAGGATATAGTCCTTTCATGTCAGAAAAGCTACGCCATGATGGAAGGGCGGGGAGGTGACCGATCACATTTTCATCCATACACAAGAAGCAGAGATAGAAAGGGGAAGGCATAAAGTAGGGTAGGGGATGGAGAGGGAAGACGAGGGAGAGAGAGAGACAGAGACATAGTCAGAGACAGAAACAGAGATAGAAAACTGAAGATGAGGCAGTTATAAACTCTCAACGCTTACTTCCTGTGACATGCGTCCTTCAGCAATGCTGTAGCTCCTGAAAGTTCTATAACTACCCCAAACAGCACCACCACCTGGGACCTGAGTTTTCAAATATCTGAGCCAGTGGAGGATAGTTTCCATTCAAATCATCATACAAATACAGTTTTTAAGTGCAACTGGTACAGTACTAACTCATTATATGCAATTATTATTTCTACTTTTCAGAATGCTTTATGTAGTATACATTAATATGCTTTTTTGAAGAAAATAAATTTTTATTTTGGCTCAAAGTTTGAATACACAGTTCATCCTAATGGAGGAGCTTTAAGGTACATGGTCCTATTACACCACAGTGAGAAAGCAGAGAAGGTAAGGGCAGGTTTCTCAGCCTGCCTTCTCTTTTCTGTTCAGTCCAGGTACCCAGCCAAAGGAGCAGGGCTGCCCTTACCTATGGCGATTATTCCCACATCTATTAACTTAATATAAAACATATGCCCTTAACAGATATGCCCAGAGGTTTGCTTTCATTCTAAACCCTGTCAAATTGGCAATCAAGATTTCCCATCATACATATTTTATGCCATGGACCACTTTGCTTCTGTATAACCTGATGATCAGGCAACACAAAACTGAAAGAACAATTCATACTCTTCCCTATGCCTAGCCACTCATTTATTTATGTTAATAGTCTGTGTTATCTACAGATCAGACTTTTAAAGTACTTATTTTTATTTTATTTTTTCAGATTGTAACATAATTGCATCATTTCCCTCTTCCTTTCCCTCTTTCCAAACTTTACCATATATTAGTTAAGTTACTGTGTATGAGATTTTTAAGAATTTGAATATTTTTAAGTGCTCTAAATAGAGAACTGTAACTTGTGATTTGACTTTTTAAATCGTAACTATGATGACAGTAAACACTTGGAAGCTGAGGTAGGTACCATCAATTCCAGGCCAGTCAGGAGTGCATATGGAGACTGTCCCAAAACACATAGCACACAAAATAACAAAGAAGTGCTTTCCTGTGACAGCAACCAACAGATATTTCACTCATAGAGTTTGACTGCCACCTACAGGAGATTTTCTTTCTTTCCTTTTTTAATTTAATTTTATTTTTTCACTTTACATCCTGCTCACTGCTTGAATCCCAGCAACGCCCTCCCACAATCTTCCCTCCCCCCCTTCTCCGCTGAGTGCGTGGGGGGCCCCCATTGGTATATCAAGTCTTTGTGATGCTAGATGTTTCCTCTCCCACTGAGGCCAGACAAGGCAATCTAACTAGAACATATCCTGGAGACAGGCAACAGCTTTTAAGGTCGCCACTTTTCAGTTGTTTGAGGTCGCCCCTTTTCAGTTGCTTGGGACCCGCATGAAACTGCACACCTGTTATGTTTGTGTAGAAAGGCCTAGTTCTGGTCCGTGTATGTTCTTTGGTTGGTGGTTCACACTCTGAGAGCCCCAAGAGTCTAGGTTATTTGACTCTGTTGGTATTCCAGAGGCAGACGGAGGGAGGGGAAGTGGAAAGGAGGAGGGATGGGGAAAGGAATGGAGGATTCAGGATCAGGTGTGCCGAAGAACAAGAGAGGTGGCTAGATGGCCATGAAAATGAATGGAAATCTGCAGGTGATGGGGTTGAAAAGGTAGAGGAATCTCCAAAACAAGACAGAGACCTGGTATAAGGGAGGTGCCCAAGAATCAATAGAGGTGATCTTAGCTATGACTCACAACATTTGGAATATGAAACCTGAAGAGGCCACCTTCTGTAGTCATGCAGGAACCCCTATGGAACGATAGGGACACCAAGCCACCCACAAAACTTTCAACCACAAATTTACCCTGTCTACAAGAAATGCAGGCACTGGGGATGAAGAAGAGACTAGGGGAACAGCCACCCAATAACCATCCCAACTTGATACCCATACCATGGGCAAGCACCAATCCCTAACACTGTTACATTTACAGAAAGGAGAAGGTTGTCCTCTGAGAGGCTCCAGCCAGCAGCTGACTCAAACAGATACAGACACCCACAGCCAAACAGTGGATGGAATTTGGGGAAGTACAGGGGATATTCAAATCTTTTCTTTCCATTTCAAAATCAATTCCACTCAATCTTGTTTGTTTGTTTGTTTGTTTGTTTGTTTGTTTTGTTTTCCTAAGTAAGGTAAGCCAATCACAAAAGAACTCATTTGATATGCACTTACTGATAACTGGATATTAGCCCAGAAACTTAGAATACCCAAGATACAATTTGCAAAACACAAGAAAATCAAGAAGAAGGAAGACCAGTGTGTGGATACTTCATTCCTCCTTAGAATAGGGAACAAAATACCCATGGGAGGAGTTACAGAGACAAAGTTGGAGCTAAGACAAAAGGATGGACTGTCCAGAGACTGCCCCATCTGGAGATCCATCCCATAATCAGCCACCAAACACAGACACTATTGCATATGCCTCCAAGATTTTGCTAAAAGGACCCTGATATAGCTCTCTCTTATGAGGTTATGCCAGTGCCTGGAAAATACAGAAGTGGATGCTCACAGTCATCTATAGGATGGAACACAGGGCCCCCAATGGAGGAGCTAGAGAAATTACCCAAAGAGCTGAAGGGGTCTGCAACCCTATAGGTGGAACAATAATATGAACTAACCAGTACCCCCAGAGCTTGTGTCTCTAGCTGCATATGTAGCAGAAGATGGCCTATTCAGACATCACTGGGAACAGAGGCCCCTTGGCCTTACAAACTTTATATGCCCGAGTACAGGGGAATGCCAGGGCCAAGAAGTGGGAGTGGGTGGGTAGGGGAACAGGGCAGAGGAAGGTTATAGAGGACTTTTGGGATAGCATTTGAAATGTAAATGAAGAAAATATCTAATAAAAAACTGAAAAAAATCCAATCAATCTTATTTAGTTCTTTAGTTAGATACACTTTTCATGAAAAGTGGAATTGTGAAAATATACATTTGTTTCTCTTAATGATCACTTTCAAAGAAACCTAAATTTTCTAATTTATGATAATCACTGCTGAAATTCTATGTGTGTGTGTGTCATTATGTCTTGACACAGCTTGAAGAGCTACATACTAATCCTTCTCCCTTACATGTTAGGTTGCAGGAATTTCTTTTAGGACTTCATTATAAGACACGGATATCAATAAATAATAGCTTGGTGACATTTATAAAATAAATGTCGACAAATTGTGGTGGTGGTGGTGATAGTAATAGTGATGATGATGATGATAAACCTGAATGTTTTAACCAAAGTGGTTTCTAGGCAGCAAATGATATAATTGTGTGCATTACAAGATGAATAACAAGAAGTTGAAGGCAGGCGATTGTTTAAAAAATACCTCCTTAGAGATTTAATAATACTTCTACAATATGAACTTGAAAATGTGCTTATAATTATGTCCAGCCTATTTATATCTGTTAACACTTGTCTGGGCACAAATTAAACTAACTGTGCAAATCACAAGAATACCAAGTCTCCTTCTCCTCCTCCTCCTCCTCCTCCTCCTCCTCCTCCTCCTCCTCCTCCTTTTCCTCCTTCTCCTCTCCTTCTCCTCCTCCTCTTCCTCCTGAATAATAGCTGTTTCCATATCATTGTAGCTTTAATCATTCTCTACACGTATCTCCTTCTGAATAAGGTTATGGAGCTGATTATGGCATTATGCTTATTTTCTGGAGCCAAGAGTAAAAGTATAGACTACTCTCCTCCACTTACTCTCTATAAACACAAGGGAAAGACTACTTTTTATTGTGCATGTTTTTTTTTATATTACAAATATTTTTAAGCTTTAAAAATCTTTGCTTAAAAAGGTATTTTTCTTTGGTATCTCTCTCTAGTCCTATGGCATTGGGTTATTGCTATAAATGGGAATACTTTGCTGGTATATTCTGCAACATTTTCAGTTAAACTTGTAAATTGGTCATTAAAAGTTTGATTTGTGGATGCTAAAGGGAAAATCATAAGAACTTTACAAAAACTCCTCATTAAAAGTAGGCTGGCAGCTTAGGTATTCTCTTCTTTCTCCATTAGCTGCAATATGGATATTAACTTAATGTTCTATATTCACCATGACATACACATCATTCAATAAATCCAAGGGCACATAACTGAGACAACCATTCAACATAAAGGAAACCACAGCACTTAACTTGATAACCTAGAAAATCAGACTTGGAAGTTACCATCTCTGCCTATTGCACAATGTCACAAAAAATAAAATATAGCCCATAATAAAAGCCAGAGCTACCAGCTGGGATATCCAGTTCAGCATTCTGTTAGATTCTACAGAATTCAAGGAAATTATGGGGTTCACAGCAAATCTCTGCATGGGCTGGACTCCCCCATAGCTCCCAGAAGACAACTCTGCTAACATTTTGATCTTAGATTTCTGTATCTCGAATTGTGTGAAGACATTTGCTTTTAAAGGCAGTTTGTGGTTAGCTGTTCCAGTAGCTGTTCCCTTAGAGCTCAGTAGATCACTGACTGTGCAAGGGGTAAGTGTGAAGCAAAAAGAAAGGACAGCAGCCCCCATCCTTTGCAGATATTGAGCCTGCAGAATAAGCCAGAAGGTCTGCGGAACTTTACATTTCTGTTTTGGGTTTGCTATAGCTTGACATGGAATGACTCCCTGAGGCAGTGGTTCTCCATCTTTGCTCATAACTCTTTCACAGGGATAACCTAATACCACCAGAAACCACAGATATTTACACTGTTGGCCCATACCAGGATCAAACTTAGAGCTATGAAATAGCAATAAAAAAAATATTTTTATGGTTGGCGGAGTCACCACAACATCAGGACTGTATTAACAGGTTGCAGCATTAGAAAAGTTGAGAGCCACAAAGAAAGGCGGACATGTCTCTGTATTGAAATATAAGCCTAGAAAATCAAAATGCTAGAGTAGATCTTAAATAAATGAATTTCATTGAGTGAGATTCAATGGCTCACAAAACTGTGTTTCAGTATAAGGGGTTCAAAGCAAATGTGTTGTTTTAGCATTAAGGTTTATCCATTAAAGAAAAGCCAACATACACTACGCTGTATTTGGACTTCAACACTGTCCTCAAGCATCTGACACTTTTCTGTCCTCCATCTCTGTAACCTAACTTGCAATTCATCTAAGTCAAGAAACCTGAAGCAATCAGCGAACACTGCAAATTCTTATTATCAGACCTAGAGCCTTCTAATGCTATCTACATGCTTCCATGCTCTTCTATTACTCTGGGTGAATACCTGCACTAACTCATTCACTCAAATCTATCCAATACTTCTCTACTGCTTCTGTGAATTCCCTCAAATTTTCTTCTTCATCTAGAGCTACATTTTCTAGTATTACTACATAAATACAAAGGAGATTCTTTTAGGTAATGGCTCCAGTCTAGTGGTTATCAAACAATAGTGACAGTGTCCTAGGGCAACTTTGGAAACTATAATTATCAGGTTTTACACCTGCAAATGAACTAAAAAGTCCACAGTAGAGCCAGCACTAAAATTTAAGTGTCAAAGTCTTATAATCAGGCCTATTTCTCTAGTAACAATTGTTCTCTGATATGCATGTCTCTATTTTTAATTCTTCCCTATTAATCTTCGTATCAGTTCATATAAATTATTGCATCTCTGAAGCCTATGTGATCTGCGCTCTGTAGACCTGCCTTTGCCTGGCTGAATTCTTTTAAAATTATTGCTCATATTTGTTAGATAAATCTTTCTTGTTTTACTTCTACTGAGTTCTCTTGAGCCAGGATTCTAATAATTTTCTTTTATTAAAATGGCATCAATCAAGACCGACAATGACCACTATATGACTACATTCAATGCATCAGTCAGCATCTTATTTGGGTGAAAATGGGATTCTAGCTGAACACTCCCTTATCCTTGAAACATTATTTTTTGGAATAACGTTCCTTGGGCCATCTGTGTACCTATTGTACACATGTCTGGACAAAATCTATTGCCTTATGGGACCCTCGGCTCATTTACCTACCACCAGTGTACTAATTTTACAAGATTCAGTTCTGAGGTCTCTTGTAAAATATGTTCTTTGCTCCCAAAAATCCTTATAACTTGGAATGTTCACTTTTGAATGATGCTAGTGAACTAGATTTATATCCTCTAATGACATACACTCTGATTGGAGAAATAAATGAAATCACTTCAAGGATAGTAAGAGTGTGTTCTACNATATATATATATATATATATCCCAGTTCTTTTTCACTCCTATTCTGATTAGAGTAAGGCAAGTGGATTAAAGGTGATGGTATATCTTTGAATTCACAAAAAAACATATGAAGAATGTTTATTTATATCATAAAAGAAAAGTCAAGTATTTCTTACCTCAGTTGTCTGCAAGTGCAATCTATATGTAGGATTTTATTTCCCATCATACAACTCTGGTGAGAATTTGGTTTCTTTCAAAACCTAGTCATGTTATGTGAATATATTTTTGTTTTAATTCCAGGTGTGAGTTGTAGGGCAGTGTCAGCTTGTCCTCAACAGCTGACTATGATTAGTCTTATGCTCTGGTGTGGGCATGATTCTGCCAGCTGAAGATAGTTCACATTTGGAATTCTAGGGACTCTTGAGAGGGGAGAAAAGTATCAGAGCTCTGAGAGGCCACAGCAGCTGTTGGCCCCCTGCTGCTGGCTGTTACTGCTGTTGCATATTGTCAAGTGGTCATGAGCAAAGAAATGAAAAGATATTTCATATTCTGATAACAAAGATTAGACTATTTCCAAGGAACTTAATACCCCTAATCAGCAAGAAGTAGTCTAAAGATATCTATGCCCTTTCCCCTCTAACCTTTCTTTCCTACCTAGTGTAGGGGGCAGGTTAGAAGGAATTGGGGTGGAGAAGGGTGGTAGATATAAGAACCAAAATAGCCAAAAAGTACAGTTACACACAACCTAAATCTCTATTTAATATTTATCAAAAACTCAAGTCACTTCAAATGACTTACATAAAGCAGGAGTACTGTTGGCATATAATGATAAAAATAGAAGAATCTCTCCTTTAAACTTTTTCCAGTAAGACAACCTTATTTATGCATTTGAGGGAAAAATGAAGTGTGATTTCAAAATTTCTGGAACAGGATGATCAAGACTGCTTATAAGAACATTTTACCCAGTATCTACTCAGTAGTTCTGATTTTACAAATAGCATAGCGTTTGGCTATGTGTGCGGCACTGTCACTGTGTTTATAGTTGTCGCTAAGTATATTATTCAAATATTATGCAAAATTCGAGATTTTTAAATATAAATCTAATAAGCCTATGGAGGAAATTAAAGACTATATTCAGAAATAGCTGGTCAATAAATAAGAAACTTGCACCTGAATAAAACCAAAGAGTGTCCATATCAATACTGTAACCCCAGCAGGCAGTTTAAGGCAGGAAGATCCCAAGTTCATGGTTAGTATGGAGTACATAATAAGACACTTCTACATAGACACATGCACACATACAAGAGAGGGGGATAGAGAGAGGGAGGGCTACAGAAACAGAGAATGAGGCTTGGTGTCTCTAAGAAATCTACTAGAAATGCTAACAGAGGAAAGATTTCTAGAAATTGGATTGATTTTTCAGGAACAAAACTGATTTACTTCTAGTAACCACATCCCTTATTTAAAGAAAAACCATGCATCTATCAAAATTAACATGTTCCTGACTTCTTGATATTGTATAAGCTCTGTAGTTGACATACAATATCAAAAGATTCCTTACAATGAAAATGTTGGAATTTTAGATGATGTCAGTGAAAATGAGTCATGTTTTCTACCATATTTTAGGTAAATTGTGAAGGATTCGTAGCACATAAATGGATAATGCAGGGCCCCTGTAATGAGAGTAATGTGGCTCCTGTTGTAAGAAAGAATTTATCTTTCCCTATTTCCTGGTGACAGTTTCCTTTACTTTATTCTCACAAGCTCTTCCTCGGAGAACCCACTTTTGACAGTAATTGGGAGAGTAGAAGAGAATGACTCATTAAAAGATATTGTTATCACAATTTTGTTATGATTTTCACTGTCTCTACTGTGAATCTCAGTATGGACCAAAATATCTCCATCTGTCATTCACTGACTCTACTTAAGAAAGATAAAAAGGCCCGCTGTGAAATCACAGGGATGACAGTAATACCTCACATCAGCCTTTATTTAAAAATAGAATGCTGAATTTCCATACATCCTAGAACGATGATCTGGGTAAAGTGGATGGGAAGAACGTGAGAAAACAGGAGGTCTTCCAGGACATCTGGAACACAGGAGCAACCCAAGAAATAAACCCGAAGACCTATAATGCACATGAGATTGAGAATTCACACCCAACATTTGGCAAAATGTCTTTAAGAAGCTAGATTTCAGCCCACCTTTAATCCCAGTACTCGGGAGGCAGAGGCAGGCGGATTTCTGAGTTTGAGGCCAGCCTGGTCTACAGAGAGAGTTCCGGGACAGCCAGGGCTATACAGAGAAACCCTGTCTCGAAAAAAAAGAAAAAGAAAAAAGAAGCTAGATTTCTAGAGAGGAGATTTAAGGGTGGATTTTATGATATGTCTACTGAAGTCTGATGGCTGAAAATCAATCTGAAGATTTGAAAGAAGAAAAATAAAAACAGTGCATTATAATGACCAATGAGTGGGCAGCAGCTGATACAACAGCAGATACTATAGGTAAAAAACTCTTGTCAGTCCTGGAAAATGCACAATGTGTGTGTGTGTGTGTGTGTGTGTGTGTGTGTGTGTGTGTGTGTGTTGAGTAGGGGATACACATGCAATGTGTTCATGCAAATGCCAAGGAACAACCTTGAGTATCAATCCTTGAGCACTACTTGTCTTTTGACGTTGTTGCATTTAATTAGAGTATTTATTGAAGTTGTACTATTTTTCTGGCTTTGCTTAAGCCTCTCCTTAGTCTGGAACTTGCGATCAGTCTGGGCAGGATCAATGTCAACTTTCAGATATCTGTCTGTCTCTGCTGTCCCAACCCTGGCTATGGTTGGCTTGAATCTTGAGAAACCACATTACCCATGGAGCTATCTCTCCTTGCCATGCTTGGAGTGGGTACCATATATTCCTCTGAGCTATACTAATGTATCTATAGCACTCACCAAAACCTTGAGAAAGCCAAAGGAGCATGCACTCTAACAAGAAGCATTGCTGAGTAAAAGAATGTCCTTATCCTATTTTACTAAGAGCAGGGGTAAATTTTTGAAGACCCACAACTCATGTTCCTTAAGTACTTATTGAAGAAATTTATTCTGAGCATGACCTTATGCAAATGGTATTTGAAAACAAATCCCTTCAGGAGTATAAAATAATGGATTAAGAATGAGTGGATGATGGCACAGAAATTATTATGACATCAAGTCTGCATTTGGCAGTGTTCATAGGGGACAATGAAGACAGATGAGAGGTTTGTGATAATCAATAAGTCACAGTGACCTTTAGAAGACAAGTGGATGAAAGGTCTAAGAAGTCAGAGATCTGAAATAAAAATAAAAAATAAAAATAAAAACACGCAGAATGGAGAGAAGGCCTATTTGAGGGAATGTGCTCTGCCTGTTTTGAGACACATTATAATTTGAGTGAAATAATCACTTCTGATGTTAAGTTGGCACAGAACAGGGTTTAGGAAGGAACAGCACTGGGAAAATTGATATTAATATTATAACACTGAAATAATATATTACTTATAATAAAATACAATGTTTTTAAATAAATGTTTCAAAATGCTTAATTTTTCCAGTTTATTTAATTTTTAAAGACTTTATTTATTTTATGTATGTGAGTACACCATCACTGTCCTCAGACACAACATTGGATCCCATTAAAGGTGGTAGAGACCCACCAGGTGGCTGCTGGCATATGAACTCAGGACCCCTCAAAGAGCAGTCAGTACTCTTAACCACTTAGCCCTCTCTCCAATCCCCTTCCCAGTTTATTTTTAATCAGACAAAATAATCTGTTGACATGCTATTATGGGATAAAACTTTTATTTAAAAGTCTACACCTGAGCTAATTTCATTCTTAATCTTATGTTCCTTAAATTCCCACTATCATTACTCAAATTACCTACAATTTAATCATTTCTCACACAGATTAGCTAAATTCTGTTGTAATTAATTCTTAGAAAAATCACTATACATGTACAACCTAATTACTAACTTACAAATGTAGCTTCATCACAAAACAGGAATATAAGATTTGAGCGTTCCCCAAAATTGAATAATTTAATATTAATTCAATTAAAATATTTTTTTATAAATTCTTCATGATTTTTNATATATATATA
The DNA here is from genome assembly GCA_902729485.2 of Mus minutoides. Taxonomy (NCBI): domain Eukaryota; kingdom Metazoa; phylum Chordata; class Mammalia; order Rodentia; family Muridae; genus Mus; species Mus minutoides. The sequence goes on from LR752692.1 coordinate 50,446, forward strand.
TATATATATATATATATATATATATATATATATATATATATATCTTCATGTCCACCCTTATCCATGAGCATATATTGGCTCTGATTAAATATATTCACTAAACAGGAAAAATTGTTATTTGTCAAGATGGCACTAAGGGAAAAGCATATTTTAGCAATCTCATGAATGTAACTTCTTAGTACTATCAATCTCTGTGTTTGATATAATTGTGTATATGTATGTATGCATTTAAGTTGTATGTATAAATACATATATGCATGAAATTGTGTTTTGCTACTGGAAATCAGTCTGGTGGCTCCTCAGAAAAGTCCCAAGATACAACTTACTAAACACATGAAACTCAAGAAGAATGAAGTTCAAAATGTGGACACTTCGCCCCTTCTTAGAATTAAGAACAAAGCACACATTGAAGGAGTTACAGAGATCAAGTGAGGAGCTGAATCTAAAGGATGGACCAACCAGTGACTGCTGCAGCCGGGGATCCATCGCATAATCAGCCACCAAATATAGACACTATTGCTACCCTTCAGAATTAAAAGAAATTCCTTGGGCAAAATTAATTTTTCCATTGATTCTTAATGAGTGACTTTTTGATTGACACATTTGATTGACACATTTCTAACTACTTCTAAATGAAGAACAAAGGTTTACAAAGATATAAAGCTGTCAGTGATTTGTGTAGAACTCAGAATCCAGCACTATTTACATAGCAGAATCCTAACAACTGTATTTCATTGGTTTAAAAAAACCAAGAATATTAGTTTTAAGGAGGTGGGTGGATCCTCCATAATGTACCAGAGACAGGGGAGGTGAGAGACTCTCAGGACTCAAAGGGAGGGAAATTAGATGAAATGCCCTACAGTGGGGAAAGGGAACTTGTAGAGCTCACCTCCAGCAGAAAGACAGGGCTTCAAATGAGGAATAGGGTTGTCATCCCACAGTCAAAAACTCTGACCCAGAATTGTTCTGTCTGAAAGAACTGCAGAGACAAAAATTGAGATGAGCCTAAGGAAAAGGAGATCCAGCGACAGGCCCAAAGTAGGATCCAGATCAAGGGGAGGGCTCACAAAAAAAAGGACCTATCATGACTGCCCTCCGAAAGACCCAACAAGCAGCTGAGTCAGATGTATGTATTTACGCCTAACCAATGGACAGAAGGTGGTGATACATGTAGTTGAATTAGGGAAAAGCTGGAAGAAGCTGAGGAGGAAGGTGATCCTTTAGGAAGACACCAGTCGCAATTAACCTGGACCCTGAGATTTCTCAAAGTCTGGACCACCAACCAGGCAGCATACACCAGCTGATATGAAGCCCCAAACACATATACAGCAGAAGACTGCTGTGTCTGGGCTCAATCAGAGAAGATGCACCTAACCTTCAAGAGACTGGAGACCACAGGAAGTGGGGAGGTCTGGTGAGGTGGGGTAGGGGGGCATCCCTATGGAGACAGGGTGGAGAGGTGTCTTAGTCGGGGTTTCTTTTTTTAAGATTTATTTATTTTATTTATATGAGTATACTGTCACTGTCTTTAGACATATCAGAAGAGGACTTCAAAGCCTTTGTTTGTTTGTTTGTTTGTTTGTTTTTTGTTTTTTTTTGAGACAGGGTTTCTCTGTGTATCCCTGGCTGTCCTGGAACTCACTTTGTAGACCAGGCTGGCCTCGAACTCAGAAATCCACCTGCCTCTGCCTCTGCCTCCCAAGTGCTGGGATCAAAGGCGTGTGCCACATCGCCCAGCTTAGTTAGGGATTCTATTCCTGCATAAACATCATGACCAAGAAGCAAGTTGGGGAGGAAAGGGTTTATTCAGCTTACGCTTTCCACATTGCTATTAATCACCAAAGGATGTCAGGACTGGAACTCAAGCAGGTCAGGAAGCAGGAGCTGATGCAGAAGCTGTGGAGGGATGTTAATTACTGGCTTGCTTCCACTGGCTTGCTCAGCTTGCTTTCTTATGGAACCCAAGACTACCAGCCCAGAGATGGTCCCACCTGTAGGAAGCCGCCCGAGCTCTGGAGGCCGCCGAAGCCCCAGCCCAAGCTCCAGCAGCTGGCAAGAGGCCACCCGGGCTCCCCGGCCCGCAAGAGGCCGTCTGAGCTCCAGGAAGGCCGTCTGGCTCCGGGAAGGCCTGTGGTTCCGCCCATTACAAGATGGTGCAAGACCGGCAGGCTGCCAGGGAGGAGAGCCTAGTGCGCACGCACAGCTCTCTCTTCAGGGCCTCCTCAAGCAATAGCCCCTCCCGAAGGGAAAATATGCTAATGAGGTATGGCTTGTGGCTCCAATTAACGGGCCACATGCTAATGGGGTGTATCTTGGTGCACCAATCCGCATCTACTACAACCCCCCCCCTTCCCTGGGAGAATATAAAAGCCGCAGCTCTGCTGCTGTCCAGGGTCCTGGGAATCTACTATCAAGGTGCTCCAGAATAAAGATGACTGAGAATATCCTGGTGGTGGCGTGACTTTCTTGCTGGTCGAGGGAGGCGCGCCGCACCCACCCACAAGGGGCCCTTCCCCCTTGATTGCTAATTGAGAAAATGCCTTATACCTAGCTAGATCTCATGGAGGCATTTCCCCCAAGTGAAGCTCCTTTGTCTGTGATAACCTCAGCCTCTGTCAAGTTGACCCAAAACTAGCCAGTACAGGAGGCATGGGATGTGAAACAGTCAGAGGGTGGGCCAGGAGGGGGATAAAATCTGGAGTGTAAAAAAAGACTAAATATTTTTTAAAAAAAAAATCACCTTCCTATATGGAAGCCATCTGAATGGATAGATAGATAGATAGATAGATAGATAGATAGATAGATAGATTATATTTTCTTCATAGAAATATATTTAATTCTGGGAATCTTATGATTCAAGAAAGAAAAGTGTAGCTTGGTATGTAACTCAGTAGGGAATCTACCTAGTCAGAGTTATATCCCAAAAAGGTGGAGAGAAGAGAAGATGGAGGAGAAAGAAGAAAATGAAAGAGGAGGCAAAAGAGAAGGAGGATGGGGGAGGGGAGGAGGATGAGGAGGAAGGGACAAAGGCAAGGGAGGAGGGAGGGTGGGATGGAGAATAGAGAAGTAGAAAGAGGGAGGAAACGGAAAGAAACAGAGAGGGGGGACTAGAAGTAGAAAGATGAAAACAGGGAGGGAGGGAAACAGGGAGGGAGGGAGGGAGTAGGAGGGGAGGGAGGAGGGAGAGAGAGGAATAAAGAAGAGAAAAATTAAACGAGAATTGAAATCATTATTGCATTGATTTGGAAATTTTTTCCTTTTAGTTACTATTTTCACCTTGCATCATGTGATAGATATTCTCCTCTAAGGAAGCCAAGGCCGTTTGCTGCATGAAGTTCCCCTGAGAACTACAGGTGAATATTTATAGAAAGCAAACACAAATGCTGTCAGAGCATGTCGCTGCTAAGCAGCAGATAGGGCGCCTGAAAGTTTGTAGTTAACAAATTAACACGAGTCTCTCTGAGGGTCACACACCTCTGATGCTGCTCAGAAGGGGAACGGAGAGCTGTTCGGCTTCCAGGAAGACAGTCGGATGCATGGGGACCTGCTCTTGTCTCTGAAGTAAGACCAAAGCCTGAATTCTGCTCTAAGCAAAGAAAAATCAATGTGAAAAGCATCCTCTTTCTTTCTTTATATCCCGTGGGTAATGATAAAATGCAGATGGGGGCGGGGATGGGGACAATGAAAATCTCTCTGGGTTATTAAACAATGTGCATTGCCCTTGAAGCCTGGGGTCCAAAGTCACTTGTTTTGGTAGAACTCAATGTCAAAGTCTGGGCTTTGAATCGGGAGTGTTTAATGGAGCTTTAAGAAATAGCGAAGTAAGCGGTGCACCTGCCAGGTGATGAGCATGCGCCAAGGCAGCGCTTAGAAGAGAACTCAGGTCCATGGGAGAGGCATTCAAACCAAAGTGACCATCTGGAATGTACACACAAAACGCACACGGTACATTCCAGTGTAGGTCCCAACTACAAAGAATAATGATATATCTTTCTTGGGGTGGGGGGGGGGGGCTGGGGGCGGTCATACAATGTCTTGTGTTCTCTAAGTCAGAATTGTTCCAAGCTCAGCTGGGAATCCATCTAATTTTCTTAAAGCCCTGAGATGGAGCACGGGAGCCCTTGTTTTCTGTGTCAGTCTTCTCTTAGTTTTCCTCTCATTGTCCCTCCACCAAGAGTCCCTTGTCCAGTTTCTAGACTTTTTGAGAGAGTGCACCTCTAGAGATCCTGTAATCAGAAAAAGAGCACCCCCTCCTCTAACCCCTCCCATCTAGGAAGAGAGCAGTCCCTGGTTTCAGTGCCTCGGTATGCTTCTGTGGGTCAGACCTCATTTCCAGGCACAGAACAGGAACTCTGCTAACTCTGTACTTAAGGAATGAGCATCCTGCCTGGGGATTCCCCAGCTCACCGTTTGCAGTTGCTCGCCCTCATCCTCCGTGACTGCCTTAAATCTCTAGTGGGAAAGCAAGCCAGGCCACTGTATGTAAACCTTTCTACAGACGCCATACAGTGAACGGAATTTTACTCGATGCATTCTAAAGCTCAGCTCCCAGATCCAGGGTTTTAAATCTCTTCTTTAATCCCACAAATTAGACACACCATTATCAATTTATACAGTTAATATTTACGTAGTCTTGCCTACACTTGTATCACTTTCCAGCTGGTTATGCTCCATTCTCCTCCCCTGGGGATGGTTTTTCTTCTCCTGGACCACACTCACTTAAAATTCCTCAGGTATCTTCTGTCATGATAAACATTCCCTGGTTTTATTTGTCTGAAACAGTCTTTATTTCACCTTCACCCTTGAAATACTTTCCCCAAGTCTACCATTCTTGACTGATAGTTATTTTCTCTCTCTTTTAAATCTATTATTCCACAACATTCGGCTTCCACCATTGCCATTAAAAAGAAAAGCATCAATCTAACTGCCGTTCATTTATGTGTGACCTATTTTTCACTCTGTCAGCTTTAAAGCCTTTAGTTTTCTTTGATTCTTTTCTGCATAAGGGTTAGATTGATTTTCATATACATGTGGTAGTTCTGTCTCTGTGCCTTACTGTCCTTTAGCAATTCTAAGTGCCTCACAATGTTCGCGTGGTTTTGTTTTATAAGTTAATATACTTTGTTACTTTTTTCTTTTAGAATGAGTTTAGATTATAAGCCTATTAGACTATATCAATGCTTTAGTCATCTAAGCAAGAGCTGGATATAGGTCAGTGATGGAACATTTGTCTAGATTGAACAAGGGCTTGAGTTTCATCTCCAGCTCTAGATTGAACAAGGCCCTGAGTTTCATCTCCAGCACTGGAGAAAAAAAGAGAGAAAGAGAGAAAGAAAGAGAGAGAGAGGAAGGAAGGAAGGAAGGAAGGAAGAAAGGAAGGAAGGAAGGAAGGAAGAAGGAAGATGTCATAGGGGAAAAGAAAGAAAAAAGATGACTTGTGGAGAAGAAGAAACCATAAGACAGAAAGCAAGAGACCCTGCATCAGTGTCTTTTGATCCTAAAGAGCAGGGGTTGTAGGGCTGTGAGATTTATATGCAACAGAGCTCTGATATTAGGAATGGCAGCGACCAGATGAAAAAATCCCTCATCCCAGTCTGTCTGTTCAATAGACAGAGACCATCACAGAAAATCACAACCAATCAAAATGCAGAGTTATGGATACCAGTTCCAATGGATCTGTTTACAAAACAACTCCCCCCGCCCAATCCCTGTGCCTAAGGCTGAGGTATCCTTGATTAAGAGGGGTTGGAAAGATCCAAAGAACCAGAGGAGCAGAATTTGCTATAAGAGTGTGTCTCCCAGTAATGTCAGAAGCTATACCCATGAAGTCTCCCCAACATAACTGCTTAAACATGAGGTTAACAAGAACAACAATAGACATGCTAAATGTGAGTGGGGGAAAGATCACCCAGCCTCGACTATACAAAGAAATACTAAGGAATAACGAGAGTATGAGAAATAGTCTTCCCCAGAGACCAGCACACTAATAGGTTGTTTAAGGCCAACTGGTCAACCCTGAAACACACAAGTAACATTATATAGGCTAAAAAGGCTATGCTTAGGAAAATGTATGTACGTGTTTGTGTGTGTGTGTGTGTGTGTGTGTGTGTGTGTGTGTGCATTTAACAATCAATTTTTTTTTAAAGAGGCCTTAGAGTGGAAAGAGCAAGAAGAGATATATACAGGTGGGTTTGGAGGGAGGAAAGGAAAGGGCAAACTGATGTAATTATGTTATGACTTCAAAACTGAAAGAAATATGTTTTAAGAATAGTGAAAATATTCTATGGTAGAGTGGGGTTAGATTAAGGCACTTTGCAGAGGTCAGCTGAGGTTTAACTATTGTTACCTCGTTTTTCCTTCTTCCCCTAATTCTGTACCAGGCATGCCCATGGCAATTCTACAAGAAGCTGTCCATGAAGGAATACATATATTTCCCTTTTTATGCTGAGCGTCACAGTATTTCTTCAAATTATCTCCTACTTCATCAATAATTCTCCTACTAGTTCATCATTGACTATTGAACTGAAGTTTTTCAATATACCCTTTAAGATTCTGTTTTGAATTTTTATACTTTTAATTATAGTTCTGTAATTATTTTCCAGGAACCTTTGGTATCGTTTTTTGGGTTTAACTACATAAAATATGAGTATAGTACCTATTTTGTTCATTCTGACACACAAAATAGAGTAGAATAAGCTTCTACTTTTTATTAGTTCTCCTGACTGTCTTACAATTGTGCTAGTTCTGGGGGAGAGTGTAAGGGGAAGGGGGATTCCTTGAAACATTACCTGTGGGGATTACTCAAACCTCTTCTGAAATAGTTTCCTTTAACGCACTTGCAGTCACTTATTCCAAACTAGTGTTAATCCTTTTAAGGACATAAGATAGTTATGAAATTATCCAAAATATGCATATGATAGAAAATTCTCAGAGGATATGTTCATTTTTAGCCTTTCTTCTCAGAGTATAGGCTGAAATACATGACTTTTCATGCCCTCCTTCTCTGTGGGCGCCAGATTTCCTCCTGCCTAGGCACATGAGTGAGAGTGTTCCCTCTGAAGGAATCCAGCTTCATTTTCAAGTCCCTCGTCTCTCTACTACTTTACCTACATACCTGTACCTCAAGCTTACTCTTGCAAGCAAGATGAATGCCACATTGAAAGAGCTTTCCAAAGTGGAGTCAAGAGGGCATCAAGAGAACAAGACTTAAACACACAGCAAAATGGCTCTTGTAACAGATATTTTTGGTTACTTGGGTCACCTGTATTGAAGAGATGAGAGATTTACTTTGTCTTTTTTCTGTACATATTTCTACTAAGTGTGATGTTTCATTTTGATTGTCTCCTGAATTTGATAAATATAACGGCTTTTGCCCTGTTTTTTTGAGACATGGTTTCTCTGTGAATCCTTAGCTATCCTGGAACTCACTCTGTAGACTAGGCTAGTCTCAAACTCTAAAAGATCTACCTGCCCTATGCTTCCTGAGTGCTGGGATTAATGGCATGTGCCAACAATACCCAACAATGTTAAGTTGTTATTGGGTATATTTTGGGTGACATCTTTCTAATTTCTTCCAAACAGTTTTAACTGAGCACCATCCCATGGGCACCATCCCATGGGCTAAGATTCAGCACTGAGTTAAAGAGGAAAAGCAGGAAGTCCTCAGAGCACTGGAACCACCTTCTCTCTGCTTCTCAGCCAGCAGAAGAATGAGAAGGCTCCCAGCACAATTTTCCTTCTGAGGAAAGAACGAAAGAGGGTCTGTGTGTTCCTCGGAACTGTGAGACAGAACACCCCCTCCTACTCTGTTACTTTCTGACATTGTTATTTGTCCACAATGTCAAGGAAGCTGAAGAATGACTCCTCTAAGCAAATGCATGCTGTGTTTTCCTTCTGTCCGCCATATAGACCTGCTGCTTTGTCTGTGGTTTTTATAAATACTCAGTGATGTTTCCTATCAAGGACTTCACTGCTTTGTGGTGAATGGATGCTGCTTTCACTCCACTGACTCCTTCCTAACACTTATTCAGCTATCATCTGTGTCTCCCAAATTGCAATTTTGGTTTTAAAATTTCTGAGCTTGAATTTAACAACACCATTGAGTAAATGATCAATTTTGGAACAGATATTTCAAGATGGTACTTAATAGTCAGCAACTTCTTGGAATTTGCAATTTATCATGAAACTTCCTGTTTTTCCCTTTGCATCCACATTTTTATTCAGATTGTCTTACAATACTCAAAATTTTAGTGAACAACAATAGAGTGAGAATTTGGGGGGTAGGAGGGACATCCAGTCTACTTTACTGCTAGCAATAGAAAGTCCTAGTCTCCTCTTTAAAATATATAAATGGATTTAGTAACTATGTTTCATTGAAAGTGTAGAAAGAAAATGACTAAATGCTCATTTCCATCATATAAAATACATACTTTATTACAAAAAGTGTTCAAAAACAATTTGCATGTGATTACAGTGGAAAACCAGAAGTAAATAATTTCATAAAAACAGAACAGCTATATAGTTCACAGTTTTCAAGTGCATGAACTGATATCAGTTGAGTTCCATTAAAGTCTCTCTCAGCTGCAGTAATATGGCAGAGACACATACGTCACGTCAGTGAGTTAGAATTGCACAATCCATTGGGAAGCCATACCTTCAATGACTTGACCACCCCTACACACACACAATAGAATACCTCCAAAGTGATTGATCATTATGTCTCAGTAGTACCAAGCTTGTTAATACAATGGACACTCAGGAAAGATTTAAATTCAATAATTAAATGATACCTAAAGAGTAACAATATTAATCAATAATGTCTAGTCTATATTGAAGAACAATTACAAATAGTCCTAGATTTCCCTTTTGTGAAATGGTGTTGTTTCCTCTTATTATGCACATGTCTGTGGATGTGGCTTTTCTGATAGTTCCATTCAGGCAACACTCCATCTCTCTTGTGATGGTGACTGTGCTGGCTAGTTTTATGTCAAATTTGATACAAGCTAGAGTCATCAGAGAGGAGAGAGACTCAGTTAAGAAGATGCCCTCATGAGACCCAGTGAAAGGCATTTTTAAAATTAGTGATCAAAGAGGAAGGGCCCATCATGGTGGGTGGTACCATCCCTGGATTGGTTGTCCTGAGTTTTACAAGAAAGCAAGCTGAACAAGATATGGAGAGTAAGTCCATAAGCAGCACCCCTCCATGGCCTCTCCATCAGCTCCTGCCATGAGATTCTTGACACATTGAGTTCCTGACTTCATTGCTTTTGATAATGAACTGTTATATGGAACTGTGAGTGAAATAAATCCTTTTATACTGTCTTAGTTGGAGGTTCTATTGCTGCAAGGAAACACCACGACCAACAAAGCAAGCTAGGAGTGAACAAATTAGCAGGCACTAACCTGTCAAATTCTTTTTATTTAGATGCTTTAATTCTCCTTTCTACTAGGTCCCATAGGAAGGAGTTTAAATGACATTCAATGGAGGCAAACATGACTTCTGCGTACATTACTTCTTCAAGTCCTGCAACTTACCATCTTCTAAAATGACTAAATATCTCTGTAAGAGCAGATAGAAATGTGTAACTTTACCCTTACAACACATACATTGTTATTATTCAATTCTTAAATATAAGGTTAAAAATAGTATATATATTAGTTTCCCAGCTGTGGTTTTAAAGATGTGAAACTCAGGTTAAATAGAACAGAGCATAAATTTCCATAAAGCAAGCAGGATCTGACTAAATAAGACTGAGAATATGTGAGGAGCGATAAAGCACAGCAGAGGTAAGTGGATAAGTGATCTTCCTCATGGCTGTCAACAAAAATACCTAACAAAATAACAACATCAAATGGGAACCAAGTGTTCAGTCACATGAGCCTAAAGGGGACATCTGACATTCAAACCACAACAAGGAAGCTAATCCATCTGAAAGACTGTGAAAGTTCCTAACAGGAGAAAAGAGCCTTTGTTGGTTTACACAGTGAGGCATCTCTTGGCTAGACTCTGGAGAGTTGTATAGACTATCAAGGCCACCGTCAAATTAAAAGTATGTTAGGTATTTTAGAGCGGCTGACTTTCACTGTGATGATGAATCTTCATCGTCAACTTGACTTGATTTAGAACCACCTGGGTGTTTGCAAGGAAGTTGAACAGAGAAGGAAGACCAACCTTCAATGTGAGCGGCAGAGTTCCATAGGCTGAGGTTCTAGACTGAATAAAAGGAAAAAGGTAGCTGAGGGATAAGTACTGATCTGTGTGTTCATACATGTGGACATACAGTGAGGCTGGCCGCCTCATCTTCCCAAAGTCATCCTTCATTGCCCCCTACACTGTATCCTTCTTAAGCCATGTACACAAGGAAGCACTTCCCACAAGCTACTCCTGTAGGGTGCTCCTCACAGCATTGATAAAATGAACTGATATACAGAGATAATCCCAAACTCCCTTGCCCTGGCCATTGTCACATGGAGACAATAGTGACTTCTCCTCCATCACATCCAAGTGTAGTAGGATGAATCCGTTCTTTGGAAATGAGATAGAAGGCAAAAATCCCTGGGAAGTTTCAGGCCACCTTTTTTGCTTGCCTACAAAAATAGCTTGCCTATGAAAAAGCAACAGAGACCCCAGGCTTTTTCCCATATATACTTACGTAAGTTTTCATCTATCACAGCCTAACTTATTACAGCAACAAGGTCATTTTGTTTAAAAAGAAAGGAAGAAAGAAGGAGGGAAGGATGCCATGCTCCTTTCTTCTTAAGGCGCTGTACTTGAAGAACTACCAGCTAGTCCAGGTCATGCATTGTAGTTAGTAAATAAATAAATAAATAAATAAATAAATAAATAAATAATGTTTATGAGTAAATAATTGAAATTATTTTGTAAGCATGTGTTTCTATTGAAGACAAAATATTGGTAACTACATGCAAAAGAATATCAAGTAATATCACAGCTGCATTATGGAGCTTTGATTATGCTTGTCCCATGGGAAGTGAAATTGTTAAGGGATGTGGCCGTATTGGAGGAGCTATAGCCTTGTTAGGAGTAGTATATCACTATTGTGGTGGGTTTCAAGCTTTCCTCTTATGCTCAAGTTCCACCCAATGTATGGAATGAGAGCCTCGTCCTGGCTGCCTTTGGATCAAGACATAGCATTCTTGGCGCCTCTAGCACCATGTCTGCCTAGACACTGCCATGCTTCCAGCCAGGATGCCAATGAACTAAACCTCTGAAACTGTAAACCAGCTCCAATTAAATGTTTTCTTTTATAAGAGTTGCCTTGGTCATGGTGCCTCTTCACGGCAATAAAACCCTAGCTAACCCATTCTAAAATACCATAATAAAACCTAGAAAGTACCCAAGTTCACATCCAGGTGAATGTGTAAGAGAAATTAGATACATCCACACAATTTTCTGGATGATTCTCAATTATAATAAGTAATAAAATGTTGGTATATAAACTGTTGTGGATAGCTTTCAAAGCAAATGTGTCAAATAATACAAAACAACAAATAGTGTCTATTGGCATACACACACAGACACAGAATGCAATCTGAGCTGCATACAGTGACAATGTTTGCAAGACGGTTCCTGAAGGACTGGGAAGGGGTGGATGAGGGATGATTCCCTGTGGGCCATGGAGACTTTGAATAGTATATGTTCATCGTCTTAATCATAACAATGATTTCTGAGCAGATGCTTTTATCAAAATAGATAAAATATATCTACAAAACACACAACATATTGTATGTCAACTACTTAAATGCAATCTCTTTTAAAGTTGTGTTAATTATACTGGTTTGAATACTTTCAGAACTTTACTGTGTTTTCTAATTTCTTACTACATTTCTGGTAAGAACCTATCTACATACTTCAAATATGTTTTTTGAGAGAAGATTTTCCTTTCCTTTTCCATTCTGTTTCTTGATGCACAGATTAGCATTGATCCATTTCCTGCCTTATTTTCTCATGACCTCTTTTGTGCCCCTTCATTACAACTTAATTTGATTTCTGAAAGGCTCAGCAAAAAGGAAAAGGAAAGTTTTATACCATTTCCTATAGTACAAGCCATTGTGGTCCTGTAAGTTGGCATTAAAGAATAAAATACAGTGATTAAATTAATATATGATCAAGATTATAACTTTACACAATATAGATGGAAGATAATTTAAGGGACATTAAGCTCTTAAGTTTAAGTGTTTTGTCCCAAGATAATCACTGTGAAGATGTCAACATGTATGTATTGGTTTTCATCTCTGTGTAAAATATCTGACAATTTATAAGAAGAAAGGTTTATTTGGCTTATAGCTTCAGTCCACATTCACTTGGCCCAACCCACTTGGGCAGAACATCATGTTGTCAGGAACATGGGGCAGAGAATATCCTTACATAATAGCTGTGAATCTTAGAAAGACCTGAAGGGGTCAAGGATAAGACATCCTCAAGTGTATACCCCTAATTGAGTCTAAACTCACCCACCCCCCCAAATCACATTGACACCTATAACTCAAGTTTTGAGTGCATGAAGCTTTTGGATGCATACTTCACATGAAAACTATAACCAAGAAAATTATAGTCTATGGAATATACACAAGTGTAAAAGCATTTGGTTCATACTCTCGATATATAATAATCTACTAATACTGCCTGGAATGTACTTCTTAGATATTCTAATGTACCTGGAAATGGCGTTTAGCGCAGAGCCACCTCCTTGTTTTTGTTCTGTGACTCTATCAAAATAGTCAAGGGAAATACATTTCTGTTTCAAAGAGTTTGTAGCAATTCGTAGCTCACAAAATTACAGTCATTTTTTTTTTTAATTCTGCTCTGATGCCTTTTTGTCTTTAGTGACAATCTCTGTAAGTTCCACCAGGTGGCAGAACAACGACACTCCAGCAGATGAGAAGTAGAAAACAAGAGGAAGGGAGAACTGCTAACTCGGCAAAATGTTGTCTTTCCTGTGATGAAGACAAGCAAACAAGGAAACAAATAAACAAAAAGCCAAATTTCAAAAATCCCATGCTTTACCGCATTAGGAATTATTTCTGACAAAATAACCTCCTGTGTATTGCCTTTGTTGGGGTGGAATGACATTGTCCCTGCCCTTGGGACACGTCCAGCAGGAATATTGATGGCTACTGTGGGTATGAGGGTTCTTTGTATAATAATGCACATGTATTTACCTTCCTCCTTCAAGGAATGTCCTCCTTGGTAACATTACTGACTCCATGATAATCGGAGACAGCCTGAGTCAGTGTGGCTAATGTCTCAGCAAAATGACAAACGCTGGGACCATCTGGACAGCACTTAAGGCTGTGGAAAGGAACTCAACAAACATGAGTTCAAAAACACATAATTTCTCAACCATGCAAAATATAAGGAAGCAATATAGTGTGAATTCCCTCATGGAATTAAATGAGTGAATTCACAAATCTAAAGGAACAAATCTAAAGCAGCTAGGCTGTGAGCTACCTTGTCAGAAAGATACTACGGAAGGAGAAAAAGAGATTTAGGGAGCTCAGGTAGCAGGAAGGCCCACTCAGCAAAGTTTTGTTTGTTTGTTTTTTTATGCTTTCAAGGGCAGGCAAATTCCTGAGTCCAGGGTCAGCCTGGATAGAGCAGGGTGAGGTCCAGGTGTGTTAGAAATGGTCAGTTCAGAGAATAGTCCCACCCAGATAGCTTATCATCTGAGTCTAATAGAGGCAGGCAGAACTCTGAATTCTTCAGCAAAGTTAAAAAAAATGTACTTGCTCTCTCCCAAGAATTTAGGGGCTGAGGTCATGGGATGCTCATTCATGGGATAATCAAAAGGAACCTAGAATAAATGACTGGATTGATATGTAAAATAAAAGACTGGGCTTATGAGCTGCAAGAGATGAGCTATCCAGAGAGCTCTCTTTTCTTTAGGATAGCAAGAGAAGACTGCTTGGAGAACAGTCTCAAGCAGAAAGGAAAGAAAGAGCTGTCTGGAGATTGCCAGAGAAAGCAGAACAGAGAAAAGACGATCTGGAAGGTTGTCTCAAGCAGAACATGGGCTCTAGCTAGGACCCACGGTTTTCGCTGATCCCAGACACCCCTTCTGTGAGAACTGGTCTCCAAGAGGAGGCTGTTCTTTGGCAGTGTGTGTGGGGGGTGTGTGTGGGCAAATCCATTTCCACTGTTGAAGGGTTATAAATAAGCTATCCACGAAGGAAGGACATCAGAAAAGAAGCCAGAGAATCAGAGAGAGCTGCAGCCTTTGGCCAGGACTGACAAGCTGGGAACCCTATCCCTACAAGCTCCGCTGGCTCAGTCAAACTAGGGACCAAACAGGTAAAGCAATTAACATGATCCTTTTTAGACAGAGGAGAAAACCAAATTTCTATTGCATTAATAAACCTTAGTCTAAAACCAGGCTCTAGTGGTCCGTGCCCACTCAGAGAAATTTGCAGAGCATGGTCTTTAACTGCCAGTAAAGTCAATTTGATTTTATGTCAACCTCAGACCAGATAAAACCAAAACTGAGTACTGCACCTTAGTGGAGAGGGTATTCCTAGATAGTTTTCATTAGAAATGGAAATATCAAGATACAAAGAAAGTGCTCCATCCATATCTGACTGTACAAAGTCAGACCTGAATGAATATTGTCTATAGACCTCCAAAAGAACTCTGCTAGGAAATGGTACTTAGGACTGCAGGACCACCAAAGGCTTCTGTATTGTAGCATGTCTGTATTTAGCTGTAGTGAAGACCCAAGTTTTGTGCAGGAAGTTAAGACACTGCTTTAAATTCAAAATATCTTCTCCTCCCTTAGACCAGAAGTCAAAAAAGGCATGTTGTAGCAAGACTCTCTCCCTCTC